>CAWVQL010000109.1:0-34319 GCA_963932265.1 Thymelicus lineola | reverse complement strand
ACAACGCGCGATAAGGAACTTCGTTCCAATTAACACACAAACTCAAATGATCATTGTTCTCTGCACATTCCTAGGGTTGACTGGTAGAGTGCTGTTTAGCATTAAGTCCGCCTTTTGTACCGCTTATTCGTTAAGGTTCAATAAAGCATAAATAAATAAATAAATGTTTGATGGTTTAGTAAAACTAACAACGTTTCTGGGCTCTTATACAAGCCTCAGATATCCTAAAATTAACACTTGCAATGCAGCAATTAATATATTACAAAGTACTTACGTGTAAGTCCACTGTCTATACATCCTACATTTAGATATCCAATAATCCAAACTATTGTTTTTATGTGAAAAACAGATAAGGTCTTTCGAGCTACGAAGGAGAAAAAATAGACTATAATTTGTCTTTTACAAGATAACATTAGAACGACATTTAAGGCGCGAACATTTCTTACTCTGCCGATCAAAAAACTTATTCTGAAGACACTAAAGTAGCTCTAAGAAAAATGTCTGTAAATTATTTAGTTATAAGTTATACTTTTATCGCATTAATAACTTCTCATAAAACTGTATTTCGATATTTGCCGTGAAAGAGTACTCGGTATGTTGTTAATTTTATGCTTACTTTCTTTAGCATACAAAATGCAATGACTTGGCTTGTCTTGTTGACATATTATTGCCCTGGAGCTAGAATTCTGAAAAGAAAATTAGGGAAATTTCAGCCCTTAGATGGTTAAATAGTGATTGAAAATTGTTTTAGCATTTTTGAAAAATCATCATAAGTTGAGAAATAAAAATCTCATAATAAGTTGATTTAAAGAATCTCGTCTAAACTAATTGTAAATGTAGCTACGAAGGCATAGTATAGTGAAGCCAGACTACCTTCAATGTAGAAATACACTGCAAAGCTAAGCTCATTTACAGTTAGATAAAGAAGCTAATATTAACACGTTCCTGTGAACGGATGCTCGAATCAATAGATAAGCGATCGCCAACCATTTGTCGCGGCTAATAATACTTCTGCCCTCCCGACATTGATAAATGGAGAGCCGAGCGTAGCCAGATGTCAGCAAGTTCGTTCGAGG
Organism: Thymelicus lineola; assembly: GCA_963932265.1. Taxonomy (NCBI): domain Eukaryota; kingdom Metazoa; phylum Arthropoda; class Insecta; order Lepidoptera; family Hesperiidae; genus Thymelicus; species Thymelicus lineola. The sequence goes on along the minus strand of CAWVQL010000109.1, from coordinate 33,243 downwards.
CAATATTTTCTTTTACAAGAGGAGTATGAGTAAGTGTCCTACTTCTCTTTATTACGCTTAATGAAGAAAATACGGAAGTCTGCAACTTTGTTACTGAATTAGCTGTGTTCGATTTTGGTTTTGTATTCTTTATTATAAGTTTGACGTGTCTGTGGAGCAGCCTGTCCCTTTGGAGATCCGTGGGTGTAGACCGCAATAAGAAGACTGTATTATATAGGTACTGGTTTAATTTGATCGGTAGCCGCGATTGAAATAGTAAGTGCGCCGTGCGCGTGCGCTGGTGTCGTATTTGCGACTGGCGGGCGGCGGCCGGCTCCCTCCCGCTGAGGTATGTAGGTACCACCGCACCGCTCGATGAAGCGGCCGGAGAACGGGGGTCCGCAGGCCGCGGGAGTAAGCCCGTCTATACTCCCCGGCTTGAAGTCTCTTCAACTGATGACGCGGGAAGTGGGCAAATCATGGGATACGCCCTGCGGATGATGCCCCTGCGAGTGTGTATGTCAGCGACTCGCGCAACTCCGTCGGCTCCCGGCAGCAACCGTGTGACACGCCCCAGAAGCCACTGTAGAGGAGGTGCATTTTTTTCCTTGACGATGACCAAGGCTCCCGGCTGCAACTCGCCTCTCGATGTCGTCCACTTCTGTTTCTGCTGAAGCCACAAAACATATTCGTTTGAGAAGCGATTCCAGAAATGCTGCTTTAGGTACTCAATGCGGCGGAATCGTTGGAGGCTCGAGATGTTCTGCGTCGACACGTCTCGGTGAGGCAATGCAACGAGAGATCGTCCGATGAGGAAGTGGGATGGTGTCAGCGGAGATAAGTCGGAGGGATCGTCGGAAAGAGGAGTGAGGGGCCTTGAGTTTAGGATAGCCTCAATTTGAATGAGGCATGTTGCCATTTCTTCGAAAGTCAAGTGAGTCAAAGACAGTATACGCTTTAAGTGGAACTTGACTGATCGAACGGAGTTTTCCCAGCAAGTTCCGAAGTGCGGACTATAGGCTGGTATAAATGAAAAACTGATACCCATGTCCAGAAATTGTCCTGATAGGTCCTGAGAGAGAAGTTGCTTGAGCTCGTTGAATGCTCCAACAAAAGATGTTCCATTATCGGAGAATATACAGCGAGGTTTGCCCCGTCGAGCCACGAAGCGACCGAGAGCAGCTAGAAAGGCCTCCTTTGTCAAATCTGACACGAGTTCAAGATGAACTGCTCGAGTGGCTAAACACACAAAGACACAAATGAAGCATTTAATTAATTGGCAACCTCTACCCTTACGACTAGCTATCATTACTGGCCCAGCGTAGTCGACACCGGTGTCTAGGAAAGGAAACTCGAGATGAAGTCGTTCCTTTGGTAGATTTCCCATAATCGGTTGTATGGTGTCCCCTTTTATCCGACAGCATTTAACACAAGAACGCGTAATTTTTCTTGCTAAAGACCTACCACCTAATACCCAATACTCATGCCTAACAGTTGCAAGTAATAACTGGGGTCCCGCATGACAAAGCTTTTTATGATACATGTCAAACATAAGCTCACTCAACCGATGTTTCCTACATAGTAAGATAGGATGTTTAACATTATAGTCGTAAAATGAGTTGCTTAGTCTGCCACCAACGCGAATGATGTCATTACAGTCTAAGAAAGGTGATAGGCATAATAGTCTATTTTTACTAGGGAGTGGTTTACCACTTTTAAGAATTTTATATTCCTCTGTAAAGGAATCCTTTTGAGCTGCCCTAATAAGAAGATTAGTTGAATTGTCTATTTCAGATAATGTAAGGGAATCCAAGGTGATATTAATTTTACGACAATTTTGAATAAATCGTAATATGTATGCCATTATACGTTGTAATTTTGAAAAACAAGAATATTTATTAATGAGATATGTAAATAAATCGTTATTATTAACGATAATGAATGTTTGACATAACTCTGGAAGATTCTGAGTGTTCACAGATGTAGGAAAGGCAGGCCAATGAGATGAATCTAATTGTAAATATTTAGGTCCTGACCACCACAAAACCGAATCACCCAATCGGTCAGCACTAAGTCCTCGTGACGCGAGGTCTGCTGGATTTTCTTGGGAAGGAACGTAGCGCCAGGTATTATTACCAAAATCTTCCCGAACTTCAGCAACACGATGACGCACAAACGGCTTTAGCTGCGTGGGATTTGTAGAAAGCCATCCTAGTACTATGGTGGAATCACACCAAAAAATGCAATCATTAATGTTTACTGTAAGTGACTTTGTAACCTTTAAACATAGACGCGCACCTAATAATGCACCGCATAGTTCGAGTCTAGGAAGAGTGGTAGGTTTAATTGGCGCTACCTTGCTTTTAGCGGCTAATAGGCGAACAGTGACTGCCCCGTTGATGTCGACTGAGCGTACGTATATGCAGGCACCGTATGCCTTTTCGGATGCATCTGAGAACACATGTAACTGAATATTAACCGGTGTATTATTACATACAATGTACCTAGGTATGTGTAAGTTGTTAAGAAGAGGCAATGTATGTTGAAAATTACACCAAGTCTTTTGTATGACCTCTGGTACGACGTCATCCCATGAGCATTTATTAATCCAAAGTTGTTGCATAATAATTTTCGCTTCAACTATGCATGGAACCACGAGCCCAAGAGGATCAAAAATTTGAGCTATTGTAGATAATATGTGACGTTTTGTAATTTTTTCGTTAGAAGTAAGATGTATAGTATAATAAAAGATATCCTCAAAACATTTCCAATTTAGACCTAATGTTTTAGATAATTCATTATAATTCATGTCAACAGAATCGTTATTATGTATGTCGTTAGAAATAATTTTTAAAATGTCTTTAGAATTAGAGTGCCATTTTCTTAAATTAAATTGTGCTAATTTTAATGTTGATTTTACTCCTTGACATAATTGAAGTGTCTCTTTAATGGTTGAGCCACCAGAAAGATAATCATCTACATAAAAATCGTGAAGTATGGATTGTTTTATGTTGTCGTCTGTACTATCATGAGCTAATTGCACTAAACATCTAGTAGCTAGGTATGGTGCTATAGCACTGCCGTATGTCAAGGTGTTTAAGGTGTATGTTTTTAAACTTTGTGTAGAATCAGATCGCCACAAAACTAATTGCAAAGCTCTTTGTTCGTCATTGACCCACACAAATCGATACATCTTCTCGATGTCCGCAGTTACTACATATTTATGTTGCCTAAACCGCAATAATATGGTAAGTAAATCATCTTGAACTGTGGGACCGATCATCTGAATATCATTAAAGGATTTGCCCGATGTTGTGGCAGCGGATCCATCAAAGACTGCTCTTAGTTTTGTGGTTGTACTGGATTCCTTTAGTATGCCGTGATGACAAAAGTAATAGTGAGGATGTGGTACTGGTGTCTGAATAGGAGTCATGTGCCCTAGCTTTATGTATTCTTCCATAAAATCTACATACATAGCTTTAAAATTTGAGTCTCGTTCGAAACGGCGCTCTAAAGAAAAAAATCTACTTTTAGCCATTTCGAAGGAATTACCTAGAACATCTGGTGATTTTTTTAAAGGCAAAGTTACAACAAATTGTCCATTTGAGCTACGTTTTGTAGATTTTATGAAGCTTTCCTCACAAGCGCGCTCTTCTGAAGTAAGCTCGTGCTTTGTGGGAATGGTGTCGAGCTCCCAAAACCGTGATAAGTCTGTAGTAGAATGGTCACTCTGGGTGAACATACATACAGGTGAATTATTAATATTAGATTGTAAGACACCAGAAATTAACCAACCTAACCGTGATTCGATTAACGTTGGCTTATTCTTGCCAAGTTGAATTTTATTTGCGCCTACAATGCCCCAAAATATCTCCGCTCCTACTAGAATGTCAATGGATGACGGCAAATAAAAAGTGGGGTCGGCAAGACAAATACCATCAGGCAAGGATAAGTTGTGTGTATTTACTAGTGTGTTAGGTATGGAAGAAGTGATCTCAGGTAGAACGAGGCAGTCAATGCTGATCCTATAGCCACTAACAGAAGACTCAAATGTGATTGAGCAAGTTTGTGTACTACTGGACGCTAAGTTATTTATGCCTATCACCTTCGAACTTGTTGAATGAGTAGGTAAGTTTAATTTGGATAAGAAGTCCTTAGCTACGTAGTTCGCCGTGCTGCCGTTGTCAAGTAGGACTCTGGCGCTGTGTGGCTCCCCGGTAGCGTCGAACACTTTCACCATTGCTGTGGAAAGTAAAACAATTTGCGATTTAATGGAATTGTTAGCAGACAAAGCAACATTGTGGTCTTGTGCCACTGAAGGCTCTTTATCTACGTGAAGTAAAGTGTTATGCTTTAACTTACAATATTTGCAACTACTGAGCCTACATGAAGATGGCTTGTGCCCTGGACGTAGACAGTTATTGCAAATATTCCAACCACTAACCCTTTGAAGACGCTCACTAGCAGGCAAGTTTCGAAAATTTACACAATTAAATAAATGATGGCCCTGTTTGCACATGGGACATTTCAAAGATTGTGAACTGCGGGCTGTAGATATTATTTTATCTGGGGCTGTAGTGACCACGAAAGCTTTTGATTTATTTTGTAGTGTGTCCGTTTTTGTTTTTGTATAAGACTCCTCAAGACTCTCCAAAAGATCTGCACGATTACCAAGGAATGTCAAAAAATAATCTAGATTTGGTGAGTCCGTTATCGAGTTCCTACTCTCTTCCCACTGCCGCTTAGTTTTGTGATCTAATTTATCACACATTATGTGAATAATTAAACTGTCCACGAGCCAATGATCAACTGACTCGGAACGCAAAGTGCCTAATGCTCGTAAATTCTTTTTTGTTACATCAATGATATGTCTTATTGATTTGCTTGATTCTCTTTGACATGGTTCAACCGAAAATAAGGCTTGTATGTGATTGTTAATTAACAAGCGCTTATTGTCATACCTTTGACATAATAATTGCCATGCAACTGTGTAGTTATCAGCTGTGAAATCTAAATTATCAATAATATGTAGGGCATTATCCTTGAGAGAAGCTCGCAAATAATGGAGTTTATCTATGTTATTCATATCATCATCGTTATGGACTAATGATATGAAAATATTTTTGAATTCGAGCCAGTTCTGATAGCTGCCTGTAAAAGTAGGTATTTCAACAGTCGGTAACTTAACTCTCCGTTTGTGTCCTTGAATATCCCCGCCACCCGAGCTCACCGCCGAAGAATTCAGTGCCGCTGCTGCGTTGCGGCTGAGCGGGGCCAGGCAGCGCGCGCGGGCAACCAGCTCATAAAACTGGCTTTCGAACTGCTCGCGCTCGCTGTACTGCTCGTCGGGATCCTCCATCAGAGCCTCGATGTCAGACTGTAATGCGTCATATTTTGTATATAAGTTATTGAATTTAGCAAGACGGATATCCAGTTGTGCGAGTTGAACTTGGCTCAACGTTTTACAGCTCTCAAGAACAAAGAGATAAGAGGCAAATTGTGTAAGCTTTGCTTTCATTGATGCACGTTTTCTGGACATATCAGTAGGTATTTTACCTTCGGATGCCATTATGAAGCTTATGAAGCGTGCGGCAGGTTGAAGAGAAAAAAAAAATTATAAATATGTTCTTATAATGCTTGCAAATAAAGAAATAATGTTCTCAAAGCAGGTTGCAGATGAAGAATAAATTTTGAAGAAAAATAATAATATTCTTAAGCGGCTTGAATAATTATTTTAAAAAAATCTATTTTCCTAACAGCTGATGAAGGGAGAAAATAATGTTCTCAAACGGCTTTGAAACTAAATAATTGTCTGAAAAAAACTTAATAAACAAATGTTTGAAAAAAAAATTGCTATTAAAAAAAGACAAGCTAATTATTAAATCGAAGAAATACCTAAATTACGTTTGTGAATAATTGTTCGAGACGAGAACAAAGGGTTATACAATACGTGATACCACGTGGTCGTGGCTCGTGGCACGCCCACCTGTTAAAGAAAAGAAAAAATTAATTCACAAATAAAGTTGAAATATTGTTGTACAATTACTACAATGAACGCTGATTAATGAAATGATTGATCAAGAAAGAAGAACAATGAACTGCCAATGAATATGCTATGATGATAACGCAATGCGTAATGAGATGGACTATCTACAAAACTGATGAAAATCTATGTATGAAATGGGATAAAATGTAAAAATGGTAAAGAAGAAATGTTTAAATGGGGTATGCGCACTAAAAAATATGCAATGGTTGAAGAAATGAAGAAATGGTTGACGGTTGAAAAATGAGAAAGGATGAAAAAATGAAATGTATTATGTAAGGATGATTTAGGATGATAAAGGAAAAAAATCGGAACGATCTCACGAATACGATGCGTTGTGTCGATGCGCGATGACGTAGTCGCTCCGCTCCTTTTCTTTCTTGAATAATAATTCGCCTCCGTGGACTGCGTCGACTCGAAGATAACGGTGGCCGCAGCTCGAAGTCCGTTATGAAGTGTCGGCGGTCTCGATCGACGATATTTTCCAGAATATTTCAATCTTCCCGACCAAGAAGGCGTATGAAGGACCAATTTTATGGAGCAGCCTGTCCCTTTGGAGATCCGTGGGTGTAGACCGCAATAAGAAGACTGTATTATATAGGTACTGGTTTAATTTGATCGGTAGCCGCGATTGAAATAGTAAGTGCGCCGTGCGCGTGCGCTGGTGTCGTATTTGCGACTGGCGGGCGGCGGCCGGCTCCCTCCCGCTGAGGTATGTAGGTACCACCGCACCGCTCGATGAAGCGGCCGGAGAACGGGGGTCCGCAGGCCGCGGGAGTAAGCCCGTCTAGTCTGCGTGTGTCTCTTTGTGGCATCGTAGCTCATAAACAAATCGACCGATTAGGACATTGAAGTATAATGTCACAGAACATACATCTCGAACAAAATGTGAGTCCCACCCGGGAGGTTCGACTTTCAAAATCGAACGAACCCATTGAAGATTGGAGTCACATGGCGCCAATGCATTGGGACATACATGGTGTTCGTGGTGTCTGTTCTATACACTAATAATAATACTTCAATGAATTATGGTCGTAGCGCACATATCAACTCGGAAAGGGATCGGCACCGGATCGCCTCGCCGTCAACCTAACGTAAGCGCGTTATAACCGACCAACAGCTCCAAATCGACTCGGCTACGGCTAGGCGACGCCGCGCTTACGCGGTGTCCTACGTGGGCGACTCAACGCGAACGCGAAGCGACGCGGCGCGATGCGAAAACAACAAACAGTTGAAATGTGTTGAGGACGTGTCCTACGTTACAAAACGCACGTAGAGTGCGTTGCGGCGCGGCGCGATTTGTCGCGAACGCGATCAGTTGGTTTGATATTTTCGCGCGAACTTCAGCGGCGCGGCAGATGTCAGTGGCGGTGAAGGGACGATTCGCGTGCACGTAGGACAGAGCCGCCGCATCGCACCGCATCGCACTGAAATCGCACCGGATCGCTTCGCGATCGCGTTCGCGTTGAGTCGCCCACGTAGGACACGGTGTTACGGCTCGCCGGCCGCTGGTTGACGGAATGAATGACAGCAGTTCGCCGACGCAGCGGTAGCCGTGGCGCGGCGCGCGCACGAGGAAACGGAAAGTCGAAGGATAGCGTACGGTGAGACGTAAGCGCGGGTACGGCAAGTCGTCCACGCACCGTACCGCGGTTCGTGAGCTTGTCTCGAGGCGAGGCGATTACGTTACGAATCCGATAAGTGTGCTTTACAGTAGGGAGTTTCATACAAATAATACTGACATGCAAGAGTTGATACGTTTACGTTCCGTTTACGAGTTGATATGTGTGCTACGACCAATAGGATGCGTTTTTTTCATTTGAAAGCTGACGTGAGCGAGATAGTTGTTAGTTTCAATTTATGAAGCTCTGTAGCTCAAGTGTGAGTTTTTGCAAGCATTTACTTCACCAACGCGTTTGCGTCTATGCAATCAAAATGTATGGAGTTATTGTCAGCGCCTCTAGCGGACAGTTAAAACAACTACACTGCGAGTGTGAGTTTCAAAATATCGTTTACGTGAAATTTTTAGTCAACATTGAATGTAACCATTCGAGTGGAGGTATTTTGACGTGTGCGATGTTTGACAAGTGAAACGCATTGTTTGGTAATAGGTCGTCATAGTAACAAAACATAATAGTAGTCATAGTAACAGATGCTATGCTATTGTTTTATCTCATTTGTTCTTTATGCTTAAAGCGAAACAGCTATAGCTCATTGATAAAAAAAACATAATGCGCCTAAAATAAGTTTCACTTGACTGCCTTTGTAAGTTTAGGAATAGTGTACTTTTAAAATAAGTAGCTCGAGTGTAAGTTTCTAAAAAAAAACTAAAAACTCAACTATCACGGGAATCGAGATGACTCAAACATTTTAGTACACGTATTTTATGCGAGTGTGAGTTCCTTAAACATCAACGAAAAAGTTATTCGTTTGCTCACTTCGTTATTAGCATAGTTGCACTTACAACTCATCTAATTTTAAAAGTACACTATTACTAAGCTTACAGAGGCAGTCAAGTGAAACTTATTTTAGGCGCATTATGTTTTTTTATGAATGAGCTATAGGTGTTCCGCTTTAAACTTAAAGAAGAAATGAGATAAAACAATAGCATCGTGATGCTATGATATCAAACATTTGACGTTTTTGTTACGCACATTACATGAAAATAAAAAAGTTTCATACCTTATGAATATTAATTTAATTACGAAGATGCATATATAGCACGAGTTGAGTTGGCGTAGCGCCTAAGAGCTCGGACTCGAAATTCGATGGTCGTGGGTATTCCCCGTATGGTAGATTTTTCAATTTCTCAATTTTTATATAATTCATTGGCCAATTATGCAAAGAAGTTAATAATTAATTTTATTAATTTATTTATATGCAAAGATAGACAAGGTAAAAATTAGGATTTTCGAAATAAAGAGCATACGAAAAAACTTTGTACATGAAAATTTAAAAACTTTATTCATTGACATTCGATTATTTACATGTGTCGGGAATCGGGATGATATAATGGGATGCTTTAAAAGAGGCTCGGAATATAGGCCGTTGTTTTCGCTGATGATTGCGCTTATCTTGAGCCTGTGCCCTGTTTAATAAACTTTACAAATTGTAAATTGTAATTGTAAATTACAAGTTACAAATCTACAAGTTTCTGTTTAATAAAGAATACAACTTACAAGTTTACCATGGTAGAAAATTGACAAAATTGTAGAATTGTACCTACAATTTTACATATTTCTGTTTAATAAACATTTTCTCTCTACAGGTGACAATTGACATATTTGTAGGGAAAACTGTTTTATTGAACAATACTTGTAATTTACAAGTTTACACATTTTGTAAATTGTAGAACAATTCCGACAGGTGGACTTGTCTTGTGTCAGAAATTTACAATTTAGTGTCTCAAGTAACGAAATTTATTTGTTATACCTACACAAAAAAAATGATTCTAACAACTAGTAGTGGAAGTAGTAACAGTAGTGACGATGAATATATGTATATGTATAAGGGCGGCGGCGGCGAGTTTTTCGTAAAAGTATTAACTTTGCTTTTGATGTGACAGATTTTACATTCAACGAAAAAATTCGGGTTAGCAAAACTACATTCGAATATTTGGTAACAAAAATAGGAAATGATCTTAAATACGATTCTAACACGTCACTGTCAAATTAAAGGTATATTATAAATGATATTATAAGTAAAAAAGAGGTAGATATGTCACTAGCGCGCCGAAGATGAAGATCGTAAGAGAGGTCAATTGACCCTATTTGTTCATAGTCGTTCTGTCAATACAAGACGATATGGACGCTTTTGTTGTCAGAAGTGCTTGAGATTTGACATACAACGTTAAAATGCCTTCGTGCATTATTGTAGTGTGATTGGTGTAGTGAAACAAAAGATGTTGTAGCTCTTTTCGGAACAGATTTTTTGGTTGATTGGTAAGGGCATGACGTATCTACATTTTTTTTAAACATTATTGTATATTATAGACAAAAACGTAATTTTGTTATTGTGTTTCACAAGTTTCGTTAAAAATCAAACAAATAGGAAAGCACTCTGTAAGCTAATTGGTAAAACCAAATTCTAAATATTTTAAAAATTTTGAAATCTATCCTCGTAAATTTCTTCAACAAAAATTTACATTTTATGTAATTTGTAACTTACAACTCAGACTTACAATTATAAATTTGTAGATACAATATTTCATCGAAATCTACAGGCGTTTTCTACATATGTAAACGTTTATTAAACAGCATTTACAATTCTAATATTTGTAGGATTTTTATATGTAAAATTCTTACATAATTGTAAGGTTTATTAAACAGCACTTGTCATAAAACTTAACAAATATGTCACTTATTTACAAAATTGTCGAATTGTAACGTTGATTAAACAGGGCACTGGGCTTCCGCCAACATCTTCCAAGCAAAGTAGGTAATTACGCGCTGCTCCATTCAACATATTGCTTAATCAATTTTCACTTCATACTGTAAGCCTATTTTAATAAATGAATGTTTAGCGACCCTACATTTGTACATTGTAGATGAGCAACCCTGTTTTGGTTACCATAGTATTTGAGAATAACACTATTGTCATTTCATTGTCAAGTTAAAAATAGCAAAATAGTATTGTATTATTGGAAATATTGAAAATATAAATATGCAAAGAGAAGGAAAAAATTATGTGTAATTTTATTGTAAATAATCCCTGAGGCTATCCATAATAAAATCAAATAAACTATTACCAAAAAATGCGTTTCACTTGTCAAACATCAAGTGAGTAACTCTACTACTTTGGTTGCGTATTTTTTCAGTAGTTAACTACAAAATAGTAACTTACACTCGCGCACACGTCAAAATGCCTCCACTCGTATGTTAAGTTACATTCAACGTTGACGATGTATAAGGAACACACTCGCATAAAATATGTTTACTAAAATGTTTGAGTCATCTCGATTAACGCGATAGTTGCGTTTAGCCGTTTTATGTTAGAAACTCACACTCGAGCTACTGGTCAAGCGTTTCAAGGTCATCAGCTTTTTCCGTGAAAATAAAAGTGTCGGGGGATTTTAAAATTTTAAAATTTACAGTTATTGTTCTAATTGATTGCATCAGTGTTTGTTCTAATGTTACGACAGAATGCTTGGATATGCCTTGAAGTTTCAGCATATCTCATAGCATCTTTCAAGTCTTGAATGTAAATATAATGTTGAGATGCTGAAAGATCCTCTGCCGCGCTTCAAAAATTAAATTGATAATAATTATTGATACTGCTTTATTTGACTTTTTTTGGCTATTTAGTAGTATAGATGTTTACTTAAGTTTTCATTTTATATGTATTTATTAACTTGATACTTGATTTAATTAATTGACTACTGCACCTAATGAAAAACTAGCATCCGATAAAATAAAAATGTTCGTATTTTAAAAACAAATAGTCAATATCATCACTGTAAAGGTGAAGTTACAGAAGTTATTGAAATTGCTGTATTGCCTGCAATACTAAGCAATTTTGACGTCACGGCCACATTAAGCAATTTCTATGTTGCCCTATGGTGCTCCATTGTTGCTCCATTGTGGTTCCAGTACGAACTAGGCGATATGCAGCAACTAAATAAACTAGGCAATATGTTCTACACGAGCAATTCAATGGAGCAACATCTGGCGATGGAAGAAGTTCTTCTTGAAGCAGCAGCTTGCAGTGCAGTCCTCAAGGAATTGGAATAATTGAACCATGTTAAATATATTTGTTTTTGGTAATATTGTTATGTAATTATTATTTAAGTAGTTTATCTTATTTATTATATTGTCTGTGCACCCTACCCTTTTCACACTGATTTTTATGTCCTCTGCCCAAAGGTTGTCTGGATGCGATCGCTCTATAGCGATAAGACCGCCTTTTGTACTACATGTCATTTATATTATGTTCTAATGTAGTAACCTATTTTGTGTGTACAATAAAGAGTATTCTATTCTATTGTATTTAGATAACAAAACCATTATTGACCATCCCAAAATAATTTAATGAAAAACTGAATTTCCTGCTTATTCATCTACTCAAAATAGTATTTTATACGCCAATCTAATGAAATGTTTATGCTAGTATACGTGTATACACCAGCATATGAGATAAATACAAAAATGGCCTTGAATTTTCCAAACGATTGAATATACCAGCGATCAATTGCCAGCGACACAAACAACACGTACTTTATATAGGTATGGAGCAATTAGAAAAATTGCCGCAATTTTAAAGATTGCTCCAGATTACTCCACTAATTGCTGCATTAAAGAGAAGACCTGCACTAACCCATAATATAAGTTATAATAATGATATGACTCCACATAAAAACTGCAAACAAGCAAAGCACAGATATCTGAAAAAGAATAATAGAAAAGAAAATGAATCAAAATGCTTTGTCGCTCTCAAAAACCTGGAGCGCACTTTACATCGTTGGTTCCTATCTCGAATGGTCTTTCAGAATGTGCTATTACTGCAGCTCCCGTAGTGTTTGCTGACACATCTCAAGAGGAATGTAGCGCAAGCGGTTATTGATTTCGTAAGAGCTGGCAAGCGAAGGAAGTGTTATCTTGAATCTGGAGCTGGTTTTTGCTATGAAACTGGAAATTTATTGCCTTCTCATACTTCAAGCGAAGTTATTAGGCGTTCAATGCGGAATTATTAATTGTAGAATTAACGTTTTTGGTCTAGATATTTTACAGCTTTATGAACTGACGAATTGTCGATTACCTGACGGTGATCACCGTATCATCATTATCACAAGCTATAATTGTCTCATTGCTGGGCTATAAAGTTCTCCTTTCACAACGTGAGAGGTACAGAAGAGTCTACTGTGCTGACCAAGTGGGGATTGGCAGGCTTCATACATCTTACAGAACAATATGGAGAACTCTCAGAAGTGCAGATTGATGTATGAACAGATGTGTGAACTTACGATGTTTTAGTCTATTTCTTACGCACATAACTTTTTGGCAGTTAGGTAATTTGATGGTTGATGGAGCGTTTTCATGCTTTGGAGGGCACGTAAAGCCGTCGGTCCCAGTTGTTATCGTAGGATAACAGTCGATAAACCATATCAGAGGAATTCGGGTGGCATGAAAATTTCCGACAATTGTGTTGGCCACTAATCCCTCCACCAATCCACACTGGAGCAGCGTGATGGAGTATGCTCTAGGCCTCCTTAAGAGGAGAGACCTGTGCTCGGTAGTGGGCCATTAATGGGTTGAAGCCAAGGCAAGCCATTGTAAAATAATAATACAATAATACATTTTATAACAATATAAAATTGTGTATTCGTATCCAGAATACAATATGGTATATTGTACATACATAAAGTAAATAAATGCGGAGGATGTCATTGTTCATACTAAAGCTGACAAGCACAGGCAGTCAGGGAAAATGTGAAGCCAGTTCATAATTTTTATTATGAAATAAATTTTCTGCTTTTCGAACATTTCTTTTAGTTTTAAAGTTTCCTTATCTGACAGAGAACGAACAATGATGACGATTCGCCGAATTATTTACGTGGTTTTACTGTTCAAATAGGGATTCTGTGATGTTATCGGCGTGAAATGAGAAATTACTTTATGATGTTTTTTGGCAAGTATTTTTGTGGCTTGCTAGCGCTCTGCTGGCGGGTTTTCCCTATAATAAGTACCATATACTTATGTACGTTTTTTGCTGTAATAAGTACCATATATATATGTTATTCCAGAGTATGTTCCTAAATGCTGCGTGCAAATTTCATGAAAATCGGTGGCGTGAAAGAATAACAAACATCCATACCAGCTTTCGCATTTACAATATTAGTAGGAAAAGCAAATACTTAAGTTTGAACTATTTTTAGTATACCAAAGACTAACTATTAAAAATTAACTATTGCTGGTTTTTGAATACTCAAACTATTTTACAGTTACTCAAAGTATTTGGCAGGCCCTTAATCTAGATTTAGAATAGAATTAGATTTCACCAATCTGTATTCTAAAAATGTCAAGTGAAAACCATACTGTTAAAACGGAACTTTTAAAAAGAATAAAAATAGAAACTACGAAATCGATCAATGACTAAAAGGTGAATCTAGCAAAATCGAACGTTTGTTTTGTATTTGTTTAGGGAAATAAAAGTTCTGGCTCTTTAGCATAATGCTACAAGTTTGTATTGGCTACTTTTAGTTTAGGGTCAGACTTCTTAATTTAAAACTATAAAAAATTCATTTTGTGTTACACTTGAGTATCGAGTATACTATTTTATAGCACAATGTGAACTAAATCCGTCTTTAAAAGTCATTTTTCATACATTGCGAAGATATTATGTGACTTTCGTTTTCTGTTATGCCGTGTAGGCGTGAAGTTAGTACCGAGAGTAGTGAGGTGATATCTTAATAAGAAAATATGTAAAAAATGACTAAAAATTATTGCATTTTTATGTACTTAAGTAACTTAATAGTAAGTGGTCATCATAACTCGTAAGCGTTACTTACACCACAGGCATCACCCATGCGTTGCCGATCAAAAAAGAAAACGAATAAAATATTCGATAAGGAACCCGACACAACACACAAAAGAATTTGTTTAAAAGTACATTTTTTTCCTTTTAGTGGTTTTATTTGTAATTTGTAATAACTGCTCTTCTTAAAAAACAAAAAACTTATTAATTATTTATAATACATTTCTTCTATATTTGAATTGATATTTTGAATATCTACCTAAGATATATCTATACATGAGAGATAAAGTAACCGTCTATCATTCAAAGACAAAGATCATTGCCGTTTGTTTCGAATGAAATTATTCGCTGACCCGATATAATAACAACCGAGTTTTTAATGAGATTCACAATAAAAAAAACGTATGTGTCTACATAAGTAGACACATACGTTTTTTTTATTGCACGCACTATGCGTGCGTATTATTATACGCACGTAAGAAGTTCTACTTACCTCTTACTTATAAGTACCTCTCGCTCGCATTCACTACCCGACGCTCGCTAGCAATCCAAAATAAATGCTGTATGCCTAGTACCTACAGAAGCCTAATATCACACGCCTTCATCATGCCGTTTTTTGGCTAACGCATCGTAAAAATTTTGTTCTCATATTTTTTCCAAACGCCCCATAAGAATATTACTTCAAAAAACTAATATAAAAAAAACTTTGTAAAAAGGTATAATTTCAAGATGTATCATTTTTACGCAGAACACGGGAAGGATCTCAGGAAGTTGAGCAATACATCAACCTCAGCAAAACAAAGAAATCGTAACGAAATTTCCCAAAAGGATTTTGTGGACTCTTGCAAAATATTTTTCCGTTACGAAATATGTAACAATGTCTTTCTTCAATAATCTTCTCATCTCATTTCATTTGAGTCGGTTAATTAACGACGCTGATAACCATGATTTTGGTGAGGAGATATGTGGGCGTTTATTTATTATTTAAGGTTTTGAACGAAAAAAGTGAAAAATGGAACCCATAGGACCACTCGCGTGTCTGGGTGACCGCTCTTCACAGCCAATTTTTACCGAAACTACTGAACCAAATGAGTTGTATGGTACTCATGTGCTTTTTTGTGATCCAAAGACGAAAGTATAAAGAAAACAAATAAAATTTGATTTTTTTTAACCAAATCAAAATTAAATGATACTGCTTTGTAAACCGTATCGTGTTACATGTCAAATGAAAGGGCTTATTGTAAGGATCTCAGATATATTTTTGCTATAGTTCTAGATATTTCTACAATGGATAGTTTGAAAATTATTCAAGAAAGAACGGAAATTGAAGATGAAAATTGACCATTAATTAAATTTCGTTTCAAAACCACTCTACGGTGGGCGAAGCCGCGGGCAAAAGCTAGTTTGCCAATTTTGTCACACAATTATACGGCCGTTCTCAATAACTATGTTCGTATCATCGTTGTTAGGCAACAGTCAAAAACAACATTATTGTATTAACTTATTCAGAGATCATGGACAGATAGATTATTGAAAATAACGGTAAAGATAGTTACAGTATTAGACTGACGGTGGATCAGAGAATTTTTTAAAATAATAATTATCTTTATAATTAATAAAATATTTATCCGCATATAATATATTTTCTGCTACTACGAACAAAGTGCAAGATTAAATTCAGTAACTGTTCCTAGCAAATTATATTGCATAGCACTAAATGCGATTCATCTAAACTTGCTAATGTGAACAAGTTTAGACAAGATTCAATCAAAGTTCCTGAATCAGCGGATTCTGTGTCGATGTTGATTCAAATAGAGATAATCCTCGTTGAATCAAAACCCTCAAATGGCAGCCGTATTCAGATTCGGTCTCTCAGGCCCCGGGATGAATTAATTTTCCCGCACCAACGTCGCTTAAGGATAAGAGACTTGTCATATTACATACTACGAGGGAGGAAGTCAAATAAATTTACTTGTTTAAAATGAAATTAATAACGAAATTCGCCCATACATATTTCATTAAGAACATTATAAAGAAAGAATAAAGTTATAAGTACTAATGCAATATATTAAGTAATACTACAAAAAAATTGATTTCCATAGTAACGGGAATTCAATCGCCGGTTAAAAAATCTTCAGATTAATGTTATTTCAGATCAAGATGGTCATTAGTAAATGTCACGTAATTTTTTTTAACATGACTTATCTTACCTAATAAACTATTTTAAATGAGTGGATACATATAAACACATTTGTTTAAACAATTTTATTCTAGTCAACAATAATAAATCTTGACAAAAAATAACCGACTTCAAAATTAGGGTAAACTCAAAAACTACTCGTCAGATCTTGCTCAAATTTAAGTGGGACCACATGATAAGCAGCAGCTTTCGGTTAAAAAAATCATTAAAATCGGTTCACCCAGTCGAAAGTTCTGAGGTAGCAAACATAAATAATCTTAAATCAAAATTTAAAAAATTTTTTAGGAAACGCTTTTATTTCAATAATGTTTAGTTTATAAAATTAGCTACAAGTTGTGAAAATTTCAAGTCTCTACGTAAAATAGAACATAGAGAATTATGCGTCTAAAGTCTGAAAATCGTTTTTTTTTTAATTTAACAACAAATAAACAATGAAAATTAGTTTAAAATATGATTTTCGTGTATTGTCATCGGAAATACACATGTCTGCCAAATTTCATCAATTTTCATTAAAGGGAAGTCATTCAAATTAACGTTACAAGATTTGATGCTCCGAAGTGAAGCTAAATAAAAGCGTTTAAAAAATATACAATCGAATTGAATACCTCCTCCTTTTTTGAAGCCGGTTAAAAAGCTTTTGTTTCGGCCTTTGGTCCTTCATTCTGCTCATACTTTCAATTATTGTATGTATGAAGTTCTTGTACTTGTTTTTATGTTTCCATGAATTCTCTGTACTTAAATTCAAGGAAACAATAATGAAGTATTGAAAATTATATTATAACTTTCAAGATTTAATGATTTTCATGTTCGTTCTTATATCGCTTATAGTTCTTACGGTGTTAATAAGACAGCTCGCTAAAGTTAGGGTTACAAATTCCCCTTAATTAGAGGGGTCTCGTGAAACCAGGACCTTTGACTTTTTCATTGGATTTTTTTCATGTTAATGAAGGTATGCATAATTATAATCGTGCCTGAAATTTTTGTTTTAGGAATGTCTATTTCATAAGTAAATGGGGTTAACGAAAATTCTGGGGTGATTTATCATGTGCTTATCCTAGGGTTATAAAGCTTGTTAGAGTAATGATCCGTTTATATAACTGTAAAAATATGCGGACCGGAAATTATAAATGAGGCGTGAACATTTAATTAACTGCTGTAATTATAAAAGTGAGGTAACACTATTTATATGAAGTCGCAAAAAATGTGTACAGGTATGTCAGTGATACCTTCATGAATAGTTTATTAAACGCAATTTATTTAGCTTACCCTGTTGATGTGGGTAAAATTTAAAAACTATATTAGACGTACTTCCTCTTAACATATGAAGTTGAAGCTTTACATATTACTCTAGTTTTAACGACAACGCACTATTTAGATATACGAGTAGTATATTATATTAGTAGAATAAGCAGAAGAGCCATACAAAACATGACAAATAGTTTTCTTTCGCGTGCGAGTGAAAAGAAATAATACAATATTAAATAAGTATAGCCGTCTCTGTCATGCTTCCAAAAGATTAATATCAAGATTGAACACCAGATCGGAAAGAAGCAATGCATATCGTATTTGATTACACTGTAACGCCCGATAAGCACTAATTACAATCTTAAATTGAGACGGAAAATCAAGTTGACGAAGCGTAAAAAAACGCCAAGATTTACAAATTAAGTGACAGTTTAATTGATTGAGCACTCGATACCCGTCTTATAATTAAAAACCTTGATTGACTGCGTCTTGGGAGAAAAAGAGAAAGTTAAAAGGAATAATTAATATTATTATATTAACAGCTAAACGACAAACGGAGCCTATCATAATATAATATTAATATGACTATAATCTTCTTATGTTTCCATTTGCTAGGTGGTTACTCAAGTGAAACTGAACTTGAGCTAATAAAGTGTCAAGTAAAGTAAATATAAGTACATAAAAACTAGCCAAGTGCGTGTCAGGTCAAGCGCATTACAGGGTTCCCTAATTATAGGTTGATCGACTACCTATAGGATACCTTGAGAACCTAGCGTATCTACTTTTAAAGGAGGGAAAGACGCCATTTTCTCTTACCTTGGTAACTAGGGTGCACGGGCATGAAATGAAGAATGAATGAAGTACCTAACGATACACACATAATAATTTACCATTTAACCAGAAATATCGTTCAATACTTTTAAAAGAACCGATCCAACCCTTTTACCGCTGTCGCTATAGTCCATTTTTCTTGCAATTAATTCACTTACAACATTTTAAGTGTTAAGAGATCTTTCCCACAGACTATTGTTAATTTTTAGGTCAAATATGCTTTCGTGTGTTTTAATTTTGGAAGCGTTTTTAACTGATTAATTACAGAAGTGAGCTCGCAAAGTTTTTGAGTGATTTCATATTAGACATTTTTGTAATAGATATTTTTTTCAAATATATTATCTGTGTTTGCTTTAGACTTGGCGTTGGACTACGAATCGCTCCATGGAATTAATGTTCCGAGCTGCATGTCTGAAGTATTTAATTGTTCGCATAAGCACATTTGACGAAATCTTTTCTCTGATGATTTTTTTTTAATATTGAGGCATTTCTTTTATGTGCAGTCCAAGGGATTTTTAACAGTCGTATCCAGCACCACACACAAAGATACAGGGAATCGTAGTGAGAGAGTATGAGCACAAGCGTTTAAAAAAGTGTATCAAGTTTTACAGTATCGGAAATATTTGAGCGGCCTTTCAAAGCGTGGATGCACATGAATTAGGAAAAAGAAATTATCCATCGATATTTAAAAATATAACTCTACTAAATTCTAAACTGCAATAGTAATTCATATTGCAGTGATTGAAATCACTCGAAATGATATTATTAATCGCAAACAGAGATTAATTGTTTGGAGTCATCTCTAGTTTATTTCTATGTAAATATTCCATTGTTGTCTAGTCTCGGCAATGCAACAATCGAAATTGAATTCTTTGTATATGGGCTTTAAAGTTCACATTTATTTATTATAATACCATCCCGAGGGAGATTGGTCACAGCGCATAAATTAATTGTGTTCCGCGCATGTTAAAATTTCGGAAATAGGTTTTTCCTGTATTTATTAATCACTTCCTGTTACAAAAATTTCACGTGCTGCAGTTTTCATAGAAGTAGTTCAGTTGATGTATTATATGGGTAATAACGGGGCGTAGCAGGCATTTTTTACCTGACTGCCAGGAAGGTTTAGACAATTAGGATGGTAGGATGTTAGACAAATGCGCTCTAAATTCTCTTTCAAAAAAAATGTTCATGCACTCCTTTTGAAGCAACTCTCGTATTAAAATCATTTTATTTAATATTTCTATCTTTATGTTATTAATGTAAGTATTTATATATTTATCTTGTATCACTTTTCAGCATTATTTTTTCTCTGTCAATATGTATCATTGTTTCCTTTTATTATTTCCCCTCTATTCGTCAATATTATTATTAAAATTTTTGTTTTCCATGGTTATTGTACCGCGTTCAACTATTCTCTGCACATCCTGAAGGTTGACTGTTAGAGAATGCTACTGAGCATTAAGTCCGCCTATTGTACCACTTTTCTTTGGTTCAATAAAGATTAAATAAATAAATAATAAATAAGGTTTAAGTTTTTCACGCGTCTCTTGTATGTATGTGTGTAATATTTTTATTACCTCATATTTTCTAAATTGCTGAACAAATTTATACAATTGACATATCATTAAATTCCTCTTGATAACCCAAATGTTCTTAGATAAGTGAAATTAATAAAAACATGGTGGCTGTGAGATGCCATTGTTTGAAGTATCAAAAAATAAAAATAAATCAAATAATGCAATATGCGTATCAATATCAGCGTATAAAATATATATCTTGAGTACCCGTATTATACTAAAAATGTGTACAGTCCGCGATGAGTTGAGTTTAAAATCATGTACGCGTATCAAATTCAAGACCTTACCATAATTAATTTTAAAAAGGTATACAATGATGCTTTTTTGATGACAGGCGGGTATTTTTTTATTTTTAAATTTATCATAGTAAATAGTCCTACATCGACATACAGCTTGTTTGGGTTAGTTTTTATTGGAAATTAACTATTCTAGTCATTTGTTACATTACTAAGTTAGTGCGCTAATCTTTAATTTTTATCAGGTGGGATCAAACACTACGCTATTGTCATTTGTCCGCTTGCTTGACTTTCGTTTTTCATTATGCAGCATGCTTACATACAATCGACAAATAAAGCGCCGCCGCGCCGCGGACAGTAGGCAAGTTGATGTCGATTAAAAACCAAAACTGCTCGCAACCTCCCTTAACCGAATTTTTATGAATTCCGCATAAAATCAACGATATTCATGATTCATATTTTGTTACGAATATAAAAAATTATTAAGAAAGCGTAAGAATTTTTTTTACCTTTCCCTGTAACGGTACGGTACCAGGAGCGCATGAATCCTTAAGAGGCTCGTGCTCGACTTTCAACTGTCATTCCGACCACGTGACCTGTAATTTGGCTTACGGAAACGTTATCAACCGCGGTTCCGTTCTGTGCTCGTTCATAATAGAAGACTTTATTTTTAAAGTGATATTTACAGTCTTTAATTGAGCTCGAGTCGCAAAATGAAGGTAAAATGAAGTGAATGAATGAAGTGGTTAAGGTACCACCACCAAGTATCCATCTCGCATTTAGTTATACTGAACTTAAAAAGTACGAAACGGATTTTCATGTATTATAGAACAGAATTAGAACAATATTGTCTAAAATAACGTTACTATCCCGGATTATCACCGCAGAAAATGCGGGCAAAGTAAGAGGCAGAGCGCTTGTTCCTAATACTCACCACCCACTGAGAAGAACGCTTACGTTTATCGTATAAGATCCACTTTTCATCGCAGTTAGGTAGGTATATAGTTTTGTCATGTCCATCCATCCGTCTATCCGTCTGTCCGAAACGAAGCGCCGAGATCCTTAGTGCTAGGAAGCTGTAATTGGCATGGATTTACATATGTATCAAAACTCTAAAATTGTACAATATAATATTGAAAAACGTTTTTTTTCAGGGTATCTCCCCTACAGGTTACCTGAGCGACACGTATCCTATAGTAATGGGTATCATTAAAAAGATATTTTAAAATTATTATCAGTCTTTTAAGACCATTTTTAGATTTAAGAGTCCGTTTGCTAAATATTTGGCTATACAGTGCTAATTTTTTAGAGTCAAGTGTTCCCCCCCCCCCCTACCGGCTAAACCGTTAAAGTTGGACAAGTGGAAAAAATAAAAAAAAATTACGATGAATTACTAGGAACTTTATCAAGGCTACGTTAGTAAGTAGTTAATGAGCAATATTCAATAATTTTACTACTTCAGAACCCTAAATTGCTCGTGACCTGATAAGCGCTTACATTTTTAGTGGTATCGAAGTATGAACACTCAAATATTTGATTTATATTCCATTCACGGTATCTGGTGAGTAGGCAAAAATACCTTCGCCGTGTCTGACGGCGTGTAGACTTAGCATCAGCAAGGTTGCTACAATTTATCCTTTTCTTCACCTCTTTTCAATATAATTTTTTTACTGGATTTAAAAAAATATATATTGGACGGGTTTATTTAAATCGACATAATTTCTCTTTTTTATTTGTCAACTGACACAAAACAACAATTTTACTCCAATTATTTTGTAAACTAAAGGCCATGTGCATCCATGGAATGTGACGTCAAAAATCCGTGTGACGTCAGATCCTAACGTACTCACAACGTTCTAACCAGAGCGGAGGCGTTAATCTCCACAATAAATTTCTTTTATCTGTTCGTTCGTTCGTTCTTGAGCCCCAAAAAAATGGAAATCTTTAGACATATTGCGAATAACTGTTACAATTTACAACCGCAGATCCAATTTTTTAGCGATTGAAGAGTACAGATATATTTTGTTGAATAATTTGTACATCTGTGGGTTATAAATAATTATGTTATTGCCACATTACCTCAACGTTTATGTTCCAATAGTTGTCTCACAGAGGTCACTGTTTAGCGGTTTAGCTGTTTATAAGAGTCGCTTCTTAGCGAATTCTCTTACCTATATCACTAAACTATTTGTAGTTTCTTTTGTGTATAATAAATAATATTTTTTATAATGTTTTCTTTAAGATATATTGTAATTTTGGATACAATGACTCTTAGGTGATGGATTTCAAAAACGTTTATGCTTAGGTAATGACGTTATATGCTTTAAAAATATTCTTCCTCCGTTAAGAAAAGCAGGTTTCCATAAACCTGTAAAGTAATTCTTCACCACGCATTGGAGAATATGGTGTGCTTCACCTCCAGGCCTCCATATACCACAAATAGCGGGTTCAGGCCAACCTGTTGCATATTCTGTATGAGATACAATTTCGCTTGTGGAAATACCAGCACAAGATGGACTCTGTACCACAATAGCTTTTAATCTTGCCGTTCTTGCCAGTAAATTTCCTATCAGATCTTTCTCCTAGCATATAAAAAGATTCTCTTTGGTTTTATTTTGAACTGAATAACCATCGGTCTGGAGGTTTTGTAAAGAAGTTAAGATTGATTAACATAGTGTAAACTGAAGCAGTCCACTTGAATAAACTATATTATAAAGCATAATTTAAAACGAATGTTAATTGTTGTGTTATTTGTTTTTAGGATGCCGAAGTCAAATCTGAATTCTAATAGTTTCGTAATGTCCGTCCGTCTCTCCGTAGCATAGCGCCGAAACACTTAGTGCTAGAAAGCTGTAATTGGGCACTAATATACATATTTATTAATACTCCAAAATCATAGAATAAAATATTGAAAAAAAATTTTTTCAGCGTACCTCCCCTAACAGGTAACGTGAGGATGTATTAATAGGTTATATGATGAATTTACAAGGAAAACTATCACGGCTGTGTTAGCATAAGTAGTTAATGAGTAATAATCGATAAACTTACTACTTCGGAACCCTACATTGCGCGTGGGCTGACACGCACTTGTTCGGTTTTTTAGTAGTAAGGTTTAGTACTTTCATTTATTAGTAACCCCTTATTAATTCTTTTTTCGTGGTCAATTATACATCAAAGTTGCCTTTAGAGTTACAGATGATGAACGGTGATTACTTAGAATCAGGTTTTTCACTTTAAAAAATAATTCTGAAAAAATAATTTTCAAAAAGTTGGATCAATTCAAAAGATACAATCAATACTCTCACTAATTCACGAAATACGATTTATACATAGGTAAATCAAATTGACTAAAGTCTAAACGGAAACGGAAAAATTGTATAAAATTTTAAAATTATTGGTGGAAGAGAACCACGCTCTTTTGTATCATATATTTTATTACATTATAAACTTAACCTTAACGTCATTCGAATAAAGCCCATATTTTATAGACAGAAAAGTAGTTTCCGTATCAGATATTTTAGACGGTAAAGTCATGAATACAACTGAAGATGTTATCTTCAACTTGTTTCTAAACGGTTATGGATATAACAATACTTCGGTAATACAGTTAAGATATCCGAAATCCTTGTTCTTGTCTTGGATAACTAAATGTCTTTAGAATCAAACACAAAGCGACATTCTCTACGTAAGGCCAATTGACGTCAAAAGGTTTCTGTTTGCTGGAGAATTTACTAGAAAATTCCAATCTTCGGATATGTCTTAGATGTCTGCAAGCAATATTCACTTTGAAGTTAGGGGCCTGTCTTTTGGTCTCTGTAGAAATATCTTTGGGAAATATAGATAATTTTGATATGATATTAGTTGTTCAGAATGAAGAGTTTAGTAATAATTTTATTTTTGAAAAAAAAATTACACTTAAATTTAATTTTATTTTGCAAACTTGCAAAACTCATGCTGCATAACAATATTAAAAGTGTCGGTAGTTTCTTCACCATTCGGTCTTTACACAGATCAGAATGAATATTCGTGGAAACAAACCTGCGTCAAAAAATAACGCGGTTCGCATTCAAATGGTTAATTGAAAAAATATTTCTGAGGACAAACAGCCCCTGTTTTTCCATACAAATGTATTTCCATTTAAATTGGAACTGGAGCGTATGTACGTTGTGAAACAAATTGGAGGGGCATAGCTGGTACCATGGAATACCGTAATGAAGAGAAAAATCACTGAAACTAATGATAACTAACAGCGTAGATGTAGGTTATCAAAATAAAGAATTTTTAATACAAGAAAAAGAAAGAGAATGGTATAAACTAGAAAATGACGCTTTTTGGAGCAATGTAGCAATGTATATTGTACTGGTCGAATGTTTTGTCTACCGTGATTTCATGTTACATTGGTGTAAATGAAGTCGTGTTTCTTGGTGTCTATTTCACTTATGGTATAAGACAGAGAAGATCAAATAACGAACAATATAAAAGCAAAGGCGTATCTTGTAAAATACAACGGAGTATACAAAACTTGCGACAGGTATTCAAAAGATTTGAATAAAGTGCGAAACAGACGGACAGACACTTGTCGTAAAAAAGACGTATTTTTTTATTTCTAATCTACTAAAATAGCTGAAAAAACCTTTGCCTTACTTTTGCTCGTGATAAGTGGAAGCCATAAGAAGCGCCATTACTTTCCCCATCAAGATCATAATTTACTTAAACGCAGGAAAATCAAATCAAATCACCCACCTGTAGAAAGGAGACACCCTTAACTCGGACTACAGAAAAATCCCGTGTAGGTATAATTTATTTTGATTACTATTATTATTTTATTTTATTTCATAATGAATTGACTTAATATTGTATTGTAAATCTTTATCTGACAGTGTATTACACACAGGTATTACACATATTGTGTGTGTAGATCAATGTTATCTGAATTTTTTTTTCATTTGAATTGATTTATAGTATAGGCTGGAAAATATCCATACTAATAAAATATTACTAAATAATGGTAGGTATATCCTTTATAATATAACCTATTTATATGTTTAACAAATTCGTGTTAGTTACACCATTTATATCTCAAGGACGGCTGTATGTTATGATGATTTCTTAAAAATGGTGAATTTATTGAGTTAACATAAATAGTAGATTTTTAGGCTAATACATTTATGTTCAGACATTCTCCGGCCGCTACGACTCAACTCAGTCGACTCATGATTCGTATGGCGCATGACCCGTGTGGCGCAATGGTTACCATGCCGGATCGCCGCGCCAAGGGTCCTGGGTTCGATTCCCAGCGAGGCGGAAATTTGAATGATGAGTTTGAATTTCTGTTCTCGGTCTGGGTGTGAATGTCCTTGTCTTGTGTGTTGTCCATGGCACCCACGACACAGGGAATCCTAGTGTGGGGCTATGAGTGTGAAGCGTTATTTATTATTTATTTAAGCGTTATTGTTTTTTACATACCACCACTTTTACTAACTTCAGAGGTTGCCTGTTTCATATTCGGGTAAATATAACAACACACGTGATATTTGCATGGAAATAAGTTATCCGGCTATTTAAATGTTCACTTTGAAAACAACTGATATTACTGTAAACACGTTTATAAACTTATATTTTTTGATTCTAGTTCATTTTAATCTTATAAGTTTGTAACCTTCCTGCTACAAGATTTTTCAAACGTGCAAAGATGTGCAAACGTTTTTAGGATATGACAGAGGGACAGACATTATATAGATATACCTAAGAGTTGTGTACGCATGAATGTAGGGGACACAGTTTTTCCATTGAATCTGTAGAACCCTAAAAAATCCAAACACCTAAACGGAAATTATCCAATAATAATGTCGGGATCTTGCAGAAATAACATCCCTCACTGACAAAATCTGTTTACCTAATCCTCAAACCAAACAATCGATCTAATTCGAGTTTCGATGAGAATTGGAAAATACGACAAACATCAAAATTGTTCAGGATTTGGAAAATACGACAAACATCAAAATTGTCGTATTCGCAGACGAAATGGGACCCATTTCCAATTTCCATAATAGCTGCTTCCACTTCATTTAGCTACGGTACAAATTATAAGCGTAGCGTTTTGCTAATTAAATAAAAATATATTACTTAACATATTATTTGAAATGGCAATAATTTAATTTCCGTGTGTACTACTGACTTACAACTGAGAAACTATTCAATAAAATTATATTGTTATCAGCATGCAGCATCACATAAGATAATATTTTATTCTTTATCTACTTGTCTGCTTACTATTCATTTGTTTATTATAATAGAAAACAATCACATTTTGTATAATACATTTATCAGATAGCTCCCGGCTTTGCTTGTCAGCTTTTCGTTAAAAGAATAGTTCCTAAAATATTTAATGCAATTGTTCAATTTTACATAGCTGAATTATTTTATGGAAATTGTTCAGTTAAACAATCAAAATGTTATAGTTAATAGTATCAGGTTTAACTTTAAGATATGCACGGCACCTCCCTCCTTCCTGCAACGGAAACATGCATAACAATAATTAAAAGTATATACCAACATACATAAGAATATACCATCATACATGTTAACCGCGGATTGTTGCAAAGTGTTACTAAGTGTTGTTACTTAATACTAACCTGAATACTAACTTAATTATCAACATATTGTAGAAATCTAGGTACTTTTTATTTAGTAAAGTTATTGTTGATTCCATCATTACAAATAACTCAAACACCTGAAACCTTTTTTTATTTTAAAATAATGATAATTAGCAATAGTGATAGAGAGTGTACTTTTACAACAAGCTATCTCTACCTGAAATAATAAATAAAATACACATATTTAAATGGTCAGCTAAGACAACTTACGACGCAACAAAAATGTTTTTTTTTTTCATTTGTCGCTTATCACTTGTTACAATGACATCCATGTCTTACTCCATTTGTAAGAGTGTGGCTAAGGACGTAAGGGGTAACATCAAAAGATTCTTTTAAAAGATTTCGAGTTCCGTGGCCCTCGTAGAAACCATAACGACTTATGCATTACTCTGAGAATTAGATTGAAAGTGTACCTTCTGTTGAAACGTGAGCAGATGAGTTTCTGACTGAATTGAGATTGAAAAATGTAGTTGATGAAAGCCTAGGGTCTTTGTAAAGGAATTTCTAGGTTCGCAAAATAATAATTACGATACCTCGTAGCCTAAATGGTAGTGACACTTCCTTAAAAACGAGGGGTTCCGGGTTTGATTCACGGCCAAAGCATATTATGTTTATGTGATAGTACAATTTTTGCACTCGTGAATGTCTGTATGCCTCGTTTGTGTTTTGTTTGTTATTAGTATGTATGTGATATAAAAAAATTTATAAACACATGATGTGTTTTAACATTTTTTATTATTCAATAACTGAGTAGCTTTACAATTAACAAAGTAACAACATGACGTGTAAATTGACTGTAGTTTTTAGGCTTTTGAAGTAAAATCTTTTTAGTAAAATACTTTTATATAGGTACATAGTTTTGGTTGGTTTAACAAATCAGAGATCATTAAAATCGGTACAGCCGTACTTGAGGTTATAGTTTGTGTGCCTCCTTTCCCTCTCCGCTTCCGTTCCTATCCCTATCCCTCTTCTTCTCCCTCTCCCTCTCCCTCTCCCTCTCCCTCTCCCTCTCCCTCTCCCTCTCCCTATGGGAAAATCCGAAAATCTAAAATGTGCCAAATGATTATTTTGTAGTCTCACGCCTGACCATCTTTTATTGTCTTTCAATTGAAATCAGTTTTGGACACATCGGTTGAATAGTTTCAAAGTATATAAAGGAAATCGCCACAAAAAAAAATTTGTTTTATATAGATTTAAAGCCTTGCCACCTAGCAGGCCAGCTTCTGTCGGCTTTTAAGACACCCTAGTACCTATGCAAGTATGGAGTTGAGATCAACATTAATAAGTACATCATTTATGATTCAGTTACGACTTCAATACAGAAAAAAAAACCTTTTACAAGCTTTTAATTCCATATATGGAATTAAAAGCTATATATAACAGCGAGTCGATACAATTTTGATGACTATTTTATTTGACAACACTTGTTATTATTTACATATTCTCATACATAAATTACAGCATCCATTAACCGGAAATTTGTTTAAGCCTATTTTAAATAACACTTTATCGGATCAAACCAGTTTATAGCAATATATTGCTATCTGTCTTTTGCCATGCGTGGCACTCAAAAAACAAATTAAGTGACATCTAAAGTCGGTAATACCATATAGATTGCTTTGATCGGACTACCACGTCATTTTACTTTTTATATACCTGACAAACGAGGGGATGTTTTTTCTCATCTCTCCCATAGTATGGGGTATCGTTGAAAAAGTATTTCAAAAATATTATATATCTTCAAAGACCATTTTTAGATTCAAGGTTCTGTTTGGGTTTATAGTTAGAGTCAAATGTCCCTCCCCCTGCCAGCTAATATGTTATTTTAGATATGTGAAAAAATTCACGCCTGTAACATATAATATAATGAATTTAAAAGAAAAACTATCACGGCTATGTTAGCTTAACAACATTGCACGTAGCCGATACACTTAGCCGATTTTCATCTGAGGATAGCATTTATTACAGTAATTTTAGGTTTTTCCCTTTACTGATTTTAAACTTACTTGTCATGGAATGAACGCATTTTTCTATAATATGGATACTCCCGATATTTATTTTGTAAACTTCAGCTTAAAGACTTCAGTTGTCACCACGAACCATGCAACTGGGCCGAAATATCGGTATACAAAATAAATATCGTTAATATACGTATCATAGTTAAAATAATGTACTCATACCTTTTGTTTTTTCCTCCGTAGCCTCAAATATTATAATTCAGTATGTTCATTAGAAACGCTTACAAAACGCTTACACACTCATTCCCCCCGCAGAAGATTTTTAACCGTGTCACGGGTCGCATGGACTACACATCACAATACATTACCCGAGTACACATATTTATCTGTCATATATTATATATCTGCCCCAGCCGGCAATCGAATCCGAGACCCCTCACTTCGCAGGCAGGACTGCTACCAACTAGGCTACAGGGTCGTCATACACCCTACATTGTCTGAGCGTCGAGTACATAAATCAGGGTGTGACGTCGGCGTGCGTCGAATTTGTTACATTCAGGCATTTCGTTCGTGATTTCTCGTCAATCGAGCTCATTACAGGATTCCGTGTCTCTCAGTATTTTATGAGTTTTGTCAGCAATTTATATGTAACGACACGTCTGTTTAAAAGTTATATCTAAACTTAAGATGGTGTAGATTGAAAATAGGTTCTTAAAATAGCTGATAAGCCGCTTTAATTTCGCAATAAATTTAGATCGATTGTTACTAATTTACTAATTAAAGTACCCTAGCCTTGATAGTTTTCCTTTTAAAATCATCATAATTATATACTATTGCCGTAAACTTTTCCAAATGTCCAAAAACTACCATTTAGCTGGCAGGGAGGACACTTGACTCTAACCAAAATTAGACCCCTGAATCGAAAAATCATCTTACAGACCCAGAATATTTCTGAAAGACCATTTCCCACTCTATGGGGAGACGGGTAAAAAATTCTTCTCCACCTAGCGTGCATAGGAGTTACTCTGAAAAAAGTTTTTGTTTATAGTTTTTATTCTAAAATTTCGCAGGTGTGATAAATATGTATACCCATGCCGAATCACAGCTTTCTAGCACTAAAGATAATTATGCACGAATAGATGGACGGACATGACGGAACTAGCTGTATAAAAGTTCCATATTAACGGCGAAACCGTAATAAAAATTTATTTATATTAAAATTCCCGTTGCTGAGTGATAAAGTTGAGTCGGACCGCAATAAATAATATTATTTTAGATTCATAAAAGGAGCCTTCATTTAATCGCACGGTGCTCAATTACCCCGACATACCCCAAAGCTGTTAAGTTGCTTTGGAAGCCTTTTACGACCCTCGCGGGAAAGAGTTGATTACCTCGTCGAATACGTGAAGTAAACTATATAAATTAGGTACTTTAAGTATAATATGTATTTTCGAAGCGCTCATAGCCTGGTGGCTTGCGTCGATCCTTCGGTAGTTGGATGGGTGACTGCCAGTGGCAAAAAATTCTTGAGCATTTCCATGCTTCGGAGGGTACGTAAAGCCGTCGGTTCCGGTTGTTATCATAAGATAACAGTCGTTAAAACATGTCAGAGGCTCTGGGGCGGTGTGAGAACTTCCGACACTCGGGTCGGCCACTAACCCCTCCATCAATCCGCACTGGAGCAGCGTGGTGGAGTAAACTCTAGAGGAGAGACCCGTGCCCAGTAGTGGGCCATTAATGGGTTGAAGCCATGTATTTTTGAATGACCAGTAGACTTAATAATGAGGATCTAAGAGGATGAGGATGTAAGATTATGATCTCACTGGTGATGACTGATGATTTACTGGGTCCGAAATATCGACATAAACTTCTAGGTGCGGCCATTATTCTTATAAAGGTCCAAAAAATTTCAGCCTCATGTCTATGATTGCACATTAGACTTATGACTCAATGAGGATCCATATCGATTTATCCTCACAAGCCGAGTCCAATTTGGTTTCATAGCACTTAAGAATTTTCTTCTCCATTTTTGAACTGGACTTATGAGTGCAGTTAATTTGAATTTTACAATATTTATTTGTGGACTTATCAAAGAGGCTGGGCCGTATCAAAACCTTGAAACCGTTGCAGTACTTTATAGCCGTTACTCTTTAGTCGTTGTGTTGAAGCCATGTTGATGGCATGAACAATGAACATTCCCGGTGCTCTCTTTAACTAAATCGTCCATAAATATTCACTGACACAGTTTGGTGAAGTACTAGGCTTCCAGAATTATGAAGAGCTTATACACATAGGCTGAGGAGTTGAAAGCGTTTGAGACCTGAGTAATATAATGTATGTGTTTTAATTGTGGACAATATAATAATATACTCGTACATTTGCTACGTTATTCGAAAGGCTCATATTAACAAACTCAATTAATAACAGACGCTGTATCCTTACTGAAATATGTTAATTTCTCACGCACGTGAAAATTGTGGAATGAGTTTCCACTTGAGTCCGAATAAATTAAGACACTTACTATAAAAATCATTTAATAAAAAAAATATTGTTATTTTTTATATTAAATGTCTTGTAATAAGCCATTCGAGAGTATAAATTTACCTACCCACGAAGCAAAATACAATATTATTATAAAAGTCAAGCCTGACGACTTCATGTGCCCTTTGGAGCACGGGTTATACATATCTGTGGGAGTGCTCAAGATTTTCTGCCACTAGTGACCATGCCCATTATAGCTTAATTCAACTGATCACTTATGATCATCACAAGCCTAGCTTTGAACGCTTCTAATTTCATTATAAAATAACTGTCTAATTGAACAATCCCAGTAGCTTTGTGTTTCTTATTTCCAATATAGTATAAACGTGGGATTCGAGATTTTACGTCGAAGTAACTACCTCTCGTAAATCGTGTCTTGTCACTGAGGATTGGGCTGTCTAACGATCTTAAGGTACAGTTCAACTACAATGAATGGGGTGGTTTCTCTGGCTGACTCAATAGAATAGAAACTGTTTTGTTCAATGATTGAAGAAGTAGGTTTTATTGGTTGTTAATTAAAATAAAACTTAACTTTATTGATCGATGTATGTACTATAAATGGAAGATATTCGAGAAAAACTATAAAAACGCAATAATTACTACAATGATTTTAGGAACTTTTCTTTGTTTATCTGTGAGCTTATTTCAGAAATGTGTTAACTAATTTAGATGTAATAATCTATACATAAAATAAAATTGAAATGTCTGTCTGTGATTTCAAAATAACTCAAGTGCTTATAGTTATTTACAGGATACTAAAACAACTTTTTTTATAATATATTTTTAATGTCTTTCTGTTTGTCGGGGTAAATCTCTGAAACGGCTCAACTGATTTTAATAGGACATTAACTCATAGATAAAAGAGGTTATAGAGCAACATAATTATATGCTTATATAATATAATACTATGGGATTTATTATGTCCCAGAATTCCCACGAGATCAAGAGTTATGCGGGACCCGAACGAAGTTGCAGGCATAGCTAGTCAATAATATAATAATAATAATCTTTATTTCACAAATCATAGGTATTACATTTTACATGGTAAGTAGACTTAAGAATTATGCGGCGGATATTACATATCTACATGATGCACAGATCCTACACTAAGTAAAAACTTGTGTTGCAGGAGTCTGTTAACCCTTCTGAGGAAACAGTATTTATGTCAAGTTTTACTTTGTTTTAACAATCAAAAAGATACGTGAATTTAAAGAAATCTATCTATACATTTTAAATTCGTTAAAATGTTACACTCAGTATAGGTTTCTCAAAGAAAGCGAGTAAGCGAGTGACCTTACGTGGTATAATTACGGGTTTTATCAGCCATTCCTACAATTATTCATTCCTTTATTACGTGAGTGAAACCGTAATTGAAGGTAGTTTTAATTAGAGCCTAGATGCTGTTATTGTGTAATCAATTACTAGTAAAGTTCTTGGTTATTTCCCTGACCGAACAGAACAAATACACTCATAGCCCTAGAACATACTCCACCACGCTGCTCCAGTCC
>CAWVQL010000108.1:0-41108 GCA_963932265.1 Thymelicus lineola | reverse complement strand
AAATACCACTTTCAAGACATGTGTTTTGTTAGTAATACGATATTATTTTAATTTACTAATAACAGTTAGTACAGTCTTTAACAATTCCGGAATCAAATGACTCAAAAATATCGTATATTTGTATACAGATCTCCATATATCACCAACCCTATTTTCAAACAAAAAAAAACTCCTATTCTCTTTACGAATGTGGTGTTATATCGGTGTATGGAAATTGGAGAAACTTTTGATACGAGTAATGCCAATCTAACTTTTGCAACCCGCGAAGTTATATTTTGCGCGGGTGATAAAATAATTTTTTCGCCCGATATTGTAACCTAGTATTTTAAAATTTCCTTTTTGTTTAACTGCTCATAAACTTAAAAAGCTAAATTTTATTATATAAAAGAATAACTTACTATCAGAAAGCCTTTTGTCCCAATTAATTACTACTAACAGACTAACAAAATATAGACATTGGTTTCTTTTAATAAGGACTAAAATATATCAAAGTATTCCTTTCTTTAGTTAATAAACTGACAGACTAAAGACTAAAGTATGTATGCTACTTTGTCCCAATTTACTTTTGCTAGATAGCAGTCACTAAAAGATCCGTTCTCATTAATTCGGCATAAGGCAAGCAAAAGAGCAGATGAGTCATCAGATCGTACTTGTTGTCATCAATTTAAATTATCCAGGGAGGGAATATTGCTGGTCTAGTAGCGATAAACGTTCTTCTCGAAGACTTCATTTCATAGCACTATTCACAGATCTGCGAAGTTACGATCCATAGTTGACACATCCATTATACTTTAGCACGCTAGCGACGATCATTTATGAACGACACAAGCCGTTTAGACGACAATATCTTTTTTGTCGTGAGATCTTGCTTGTTATATAGCAGTAATTAAATATTGTCAGAGTTCCTCTAACGGAGTCCAGTTAGATTGAACCTCTGAAAGCAATTTCAAGAGACATTACTTCCTAGAAGCTAGTAAAAATAGATAGTTTAGTGGTTTAAACTTCTGTCTCTAGTATGGGAGATACAAATTCGAATCTTGCTTCATATTCTTACCAACCTCCTACCAACGTTATTCTTACTGTTTTGGAATCCTTATTTTATCATCTCTATTGTGGCATATACAACAACTTTTCTAAAAATTCAACTTTAAAGGGTTCTCTTGTAAAGTTAGCTCAATGTCGCTTAGTCAATTTTTCCTAACAAGCGTCGATTTATTTGTAGAGTTGATTTCGGTAATGATCTTACTTTACCTTGCTTGCAAGTTTTAGTGGTCATCGTCAACCCAAAACCGAAACACGACGTCGACGCTGACTCAAGTAAACTTCTTTCAACTGGACATAAAAATTGCATCACGAATATTATGATTTGGCTTTATTACCTGAACAACTCAGCCTACCAAAATACCTATCAACGGTAACGTAGAATAAATTCGCTTTGAGGATAAGAGTAAGTCCCCGGATGACCGAGCTTTTCTCGGTTTAGTGTTGCTTAACAACGCCATCTGCTTTAGCTTTAGTGTAGCTACTCGCCAATAGATGTCAGGAAGAGTCTATTGTAGCCGTTTTTCATTGCCTGAAAACACGGATAAAACGACATTTTTTAAAAATGAATCCTAGCTAGATCGATTTATTGCCCCCGAAACCCCCTGCATATTAAACTTCATGAAAATCGTTGGAGCCGTTTCCGAGATTCAGAAATATATATATACAAGAATTGCTCATTTAAAGGTATTAGATAAGGTATGACAACGAGTGAGCGACAAAAACGGATTCATGTTTAATCCGCTTTAACAAATAATGAAGTAATCCGATTTGCAGACTGGAAATCGGGAGATGAATATATTTGCTAATCTTTATGGATATTTTCTTGGATCTGACGCTCCGTCTGCGAAGATACCTTCTTTAGACGGCTGTTGTGCCTAACGGAAGGTACAATAAACTTTTTTTTTCTGGTAGAGAAAAACGATTTACCATCTTTTCTTTTTAAAGTATCCTGAAAATACGAAAATATTAAATCAAATTTATTGGTTTATAAATTAATAAGGT
Source organism: Thymelicus lineola (assembly GCA_963932265.1). NCBI lineage: Eukaryota > Metazoa > Arthropoda > Insecta > Lepidoptera > Hesperiidae > Thymelicus > Thymelicus lineola. The sequence continues at coordinate 39,062 of CAWVQL010000108.1, read as the reverse complement.
CTTATGCTCTCATTACTCCGAAGTAGTCTTCTCTTTGTTGGGAAATCTTAGTCTTAACTAAGAGACATAATTTAATACAACTCAGATTACCTAGACCCCAAGTCATATAAAATCATACTACTTAGTGGAAACTACTTAATAAAAACCGAAATACAGCTTCACGTAGTTTTAAAATGTAAAAATATTTTAAAGTTGGTTGTCATTAAGTTTGTAATTTACACAAATAAATAATTTCAAATCTCTGATTATGACAACAAATCAAGACTCAAACCACAAAATAAATAATAGTACCTAAAGGTACTCAAACCAACATCAAAATGCGAATACCAAACATTACGAAACCCATCTGGATTCAATACCAATGTAATACGAAGTGAAATCCATTTAACATTTGTACAAACAGAATTGGTCCCCACGGGTAATCACAATATGGTAAATTTGTCAGAGCAAGACCTCTGCCTCAGGAACCCTCTGCAGAATCCCTCGTACAGTTGCAGGTCTATTTCCTTGTCAAACATCTATACTCAGATATCACAACTGTTACTGATTTTATCTCTTCAAAAAAAGGGAGGTGCTCAATTTGGTTGCAGTTTTTTTGTTTATTACATTAGAACCTCGTCCGTTAGAAAATATTTGTCCGAAATTTTATCTGAAATCATATTTATCAAAAGTCACTCCTGAGATCCATAAGGGAACCTCTCAAATATTATATTGTATTATATTACTCGTATAGGTAGGTAGCACACATGGCGATTTTATACATATGTTCACCGATAATATAATTTTAGTGGTACTTAATGGAAGGCCACATACTATTAACTCTGCTTGTTTTATGATAATGACGATATTAGTTTTCCAGATTAATATTATTACTTTTACCTGATAATTTAACCTACTGAAAGTGGCACTTATCTCCGATCTTGATTTAAAAAGCATTTTATATTAAAATTTATCTCCATAAACAGAGCCAATCCAATTTATTTAAAGGCGAAATTCGTTCCACGATACCAAATTAAGAGCTTTAACGTGAGCATTAAATGAAGCCTCATTAAACCTGATACCAACTACATGCCAACAGAAACACACGGTTTCAGTGAATCACGCCAAGTGCGATATTAACAAACACCTACTGAATTACAGATATGGGTTTCAGCGTAATGAATTAACTAAGCTATGTCTACTGGGGATTAGCTGAAACATTTACTCAGCCAAAAACTTATATTAAAAAATTTAAGGTTGAGTTTTAAATTAAAACCTACACAAAATATACCTTAGTTACATTCTAAAGATTTTATCGAATATGGTAACTAAGGCTTTTTTGAAGCAAACCTATTACTAGTCTCATAAAGATGTCACGTTCAGTTAAAATCATGTAGACTGATATTCGTTGAAATTGCCGATACAAGATTGAGTTTGTAAAGAGCTTTTATTGAGATACAAAAATTGGAAAAAATTGATTCAAGATTTAATTTGAGATATAAGTGTAAAGAAGCTTGTATTTGAGTAAAATATTTTTCCTTTTAAACTTGATTTATATGTTATCGTGTCTTTAGGTTAATTTTTGAAGTGAAACCTACCAAAATCTTACTAATCTAAAATAATAAAATACAAAAGACACATCTTTATAACTTTGCCAACAGATTATTACGTGTCTAATTGATATTATTCAAACTCAAAAAAACTATAAAAAATGTTGCTTGTACAAACTATCACAGAAAACGTTACGAAAAGTTTCACTATTCGCTTCGAAACCGCCTCAAACTTCTAATATTGAAATGCACTTTATCTATGAGAGCATTTCACGCCCGAGGCGAGAGGGTGCACATCAAAGATGTCTTCGTGTTCATACGACGCGGCGACGAGCGTCAACCTAGACTGTATCATTGGAATTTAAATCTACTCGAGTTTTCACATGACACATTTTTGTGTAACACATTTTGTGGTTACTTCGTTTTGTAGAAATGGTTATTGTTGCTTCTGAGGGCGGTGGTTTTTGCCGTATGAAACGACATGAGGCGCCGCTAAGGGTAATAAACCCAATAAACTTTATGCCCTTTATCTCGAACGCTATTCAGCACGCACGAGGTTTGACTAAGCTGCTAGATAAGGACACTGTTGTATCACCAACGCGACTAAACCAAGCGATGTAAATCAGTACTTTTTTTTGTTCGTCCATAGGTATGGGTGGAAAAATCACTTACGTAGTGATCTTTCTGCTCGTTTGCCTGCACAAGGCGTAAGGCAAAAAAGTATTATAATGCATTAAAAAAGCATGGAGCAGTGATAGCCTAGTGGTTAGAACGTTGCTCTCCCGAATGAATCGGCTCGAGTTCAAATCCTGGCACTCACCTCTAATTTTCAAATATTTTGTGCGTATTAGAAGTTAATTATCACTTGCTTCAATGAAAGAAAACATCGTGAGGAAAACCTGCACACCGGAGAGTTCTCCATAAAATTCTCAAAGGTGTGTGAAGTCTACCAATCCGCACTTGGCCAGCGTGGTACAAAACCTGTACCCCTCACATTGTGAGAGGAGACCCCGAGCCCAGCCGTGCGATATTTATGGGTTGTTGCTTTGCTTTTGCTTTGCTTTATGCTTAAAATATAATTTTGTAATTCTCACTTATAGAGGTACCTAACTTAACAAAGGTGACGATGTGTCCAGACCGTTTTCGACCTCAGCAGACAGACTGTTAGACGTGAGCTCTTATATAACTGAGGATTGTGGATAGATACAATAAGAAAATCCTTTAATGTCTAATTTTAAAAAGATAAGACTCATTACAACAAACAACTTTTTTTATCGCTACACATCGCTCTACACTCTACAATACTCATTACAACAACGCGTTAAATCTAAATAATTTATTTATCATTTAGTCACGTCTGCGTTAATTGCGCATTTAAGATAATGATGTTGACGCTTGAGTATTTTCAATGTTGCTTGGTGGGCGTAATGTATTGTGTAGCTCTGTAGGGAATTGTTGATTCTGATGTGTCTGTTTAATGAACGCTAATGTACAATGTTTAGTTGAGATCGCTTTGAGTGATTAGGTTACAATCTTACAATGAAATTATCAAGTCCTCGATAAAGACCACACAATCGATGAACATTGATTGGTATGTATTTATACCTATAATATATTTTATCAATTCCTGATGACTACAATACCTCATTTCCCTCATAGAAATGAATTTTGAATAACATAGGAATAATCTGGAAGCCTCTACTAACGGCTATTTCATCCAGCTGGTTACGACATACATACTTTTACATAGATACACATAATTATACATATTTTTAGAAATTTTGAAAAATCGTCACTTATTCGACATAAGTGATTCCTACATAAGTCTTATGCAAAGCTCGAATCTGTGTCTTTGGCATTTTTGTTTCGACTGTGTGCGGTTCCTTTTGCTGGCATCAGCTGATTTCGTTGTTGGACTTTCAAAGTCAAAGTCAAAAATATTTTATTCATAATTTATATGTAGCACTGATATACTTATGCACGTCATTTTTTGGCTTTTCGGAAAGGTGCTTTGTCGTGGAGGAGAAGAAAAACCTAAAGAAACTCCTCAGCACATGTTTTAAAAAAATATTACAAAAAAAATACAAAAGTATTTACTATTCTGAGCGGAACTGGTTGCAGAGCTGGTTATTTCCATGCGTCTTTAATACTGAACTGTAAGGTTCAAAATTCAGTACCTTTAGTAGGTCTTCTCACGAACTCTGTTAGATCGAACGTTACGTACCTGAAAAATAAGAAACAAATTCTGTAACAAATTATATAAACTCAATTATATCAGAGAAAGAGGTATGAACTAGAGACCCGTTCTGCAGTCAAAATTCGACCGTAAGGGTGCTTTTCCACCAGAGATGTGCTATGTTACGTTGCTATGGAAGCGTTTGATATCCACCAATGATATTCATTGGTGGGAATCAATCTATTTATTGAACCAATCATATTTATTGGATTTCAAATCTTCGCAGCATAGCTGCATAGCACATCTCTGGCCTTAGTGTCAAAAGGTAGTTTACATTTACATTTGTGTATATATTATGCGTGTGTGTGTCAAATACGTAGCAGTGTGTGTAATTTTTATTTTTATCAAGACTACAGACATCTAACTACGACACACACCTTACTAATTTTTTGTTGAAATCTACTGTTTATTTCAAAAACTTGAAAAAATCATAGAGTCCATAATCGCCTCTTAATTCCTCAAAGAAGTATGTAGGCCGGCATCCGACGCGACACAATTATCTTGGCAAAGATTTTCCTGTCACGTAACTGTCAGTAACCGATCCGGTTTGTTCTATTTAAATACAGCTATGTTCCCGATCGGGGAGATCTGATACCGACTTTTGTATTATTATCAGAAACAGATACGTTTTTATCAAATAAACGCACAATCATCATAATGATCACAACTTATAATTTTCTCATTTTAGGCTTGGTTAGATGACTCAATGAGGCTTAAGGATATAATCACGATGATTCGGATTGTCAGACTTCACATAAATTTGAGATTATTTTTAAATATGTAAGTAGGCAAGTATTCTGCCCACGACTCTGCCCGCGTTTTCGGGGATAATAAGTACCGCATTTGTTGTTCCATATCATAGTCTATCTGTGCGCTAAATTTCATGTAAATACATCCAGTAGTTATTGCATGAAAGAGTAACAAACATCATGACAAACAAACTTTTGCATTTATAATATTAGTTGGACTTTCGCGTGTAATTTACAAAGAACTTCACTGTTGTAAATTACGAATTATTCCTATATCGCACAAATCTTTGCTAATAATCTGTAACGATTGGATTTAAATTCCTGTCAAACTTGAAATTGGGTTCAATCACTAGGATATGTGATCAGTAAGTACTATATATAGTAGATTCTCTATCTACTATAAAAAGCAAAGCAACAACCCATAATTGTCCCACTGCTGGGCTCGGGGTCTCCTCTCACAATGTGAGGGGTATAGGCCAAAGACTACCACGCTGGCCAAGTGCGGATTGGTAGACTTCACACACCTTTGAGAACTTTCTTGAGAACTCTCAGGTGTGCAGGTTTCCTCACGATGTTTTCCTTCACCAAAGCAAATGAAAATTAACTTCTACTACTATAATAGCTTAGCATAATAGCACAGAAGAAATAATAGTACATATATAATAGTAATAATAGTCGAACCAAGACAATGCACAATGCTCTAGCCACTGTTCCAAATTCAAATAAAAAGAATGAAAGAGTTTTTTCAGTAGAACGAGTAATGGCGTCTAGGCTTACTAGTTAAATGTTAATTTAATTTTCCACAATGACCGTGTCTGAATGCCAGACGATAAAGTCCAGAATAAAAAACCCAGTGAAGTGGATCTCGTAATTTCACTAATTAACTCCCAGAGTCACGTACAAATTAAGAAGGCGAAGAAATATCAAGTGAACCGTTTTTGAGCAGAGGCGCTAGGCACTAGACGCTCGGCTGAATAAGAAAGCGGACGTGACCACTAAAAGCACAACGATTTGAAAAGTGCTATTTTGTAAAGGTTTATCCGAATTTACAAGGAATATTTTAATGTAATTTGGTTTTTAATTCGGTAAATCCAATATAAAAAGGTGCCATCGACTTTATTCACCTGAGTTAATTCATACTAGAACACTTATATAACTTGCGGATCTATCGATATTTTAAGAATAAATACATAATCCATCTTCTTCTCTTCTTAAATCAACTGCCAATAGAAAAAAGTTTAAGATTTGTGTCAATATCCGACTGAATAATTAACATTATGACAAAGTAAATTTGACAATATATATTTATAGCTACACATCATTACAGCATTGATTCCTGCGGGCGTACTTTACCACAATCATTCAAACAGCAAAAATACAGTCAAACATTTACTGTTAGCATATAAATGTACTAACAGTTTTAACAGTTTTTAATCATACTTTATTTAATCACATAACAGTTTTAACAGTTTTTAATCATACTTTATTTAATCATACTTTATTTAATCATTACAGTCTGATTATGAGCAGGATTAGCTCACACAGCCGCAGTAACGAACGCATTGCACCACGCTCCCGTCACGTGTCACCGCATGTCTCGTATCATATTACGTGCAGCCTTCCCCAATTATAATGAGATAACTCTGTGACATAATAATATGAATAAACGTAGTGACTTGGAAACGGCTGTAGTGCTTTTAAGGTATCTCGTAAATGAGGAGATATTAACGCTAGCTTATAGTCCCACATGTTTGTGGTCATGCGTGCCATAAAAGAGAGGGGGGGGGGGGGGATGGACGTAATGTGCCCTCCTTCGAGTTGCTTATGAAAAGTACTTCCATTACCACAATTTTTAACTCAGTCGATCAATTACGATTGAAAATTGATTTACTATCGCTTTACGTTAAATCTTCATAAAAGAGAAAACCTATCTTTTAACATGGCCTAATCTCATTTGCGCCACGTTGACCAGTTCTCAGCGGAAAATCAACGAATATTGAAGCTCAAAAAAGTCTAAATCCCGTTTAATGATCGTATAATTACAAACATAACCGACTTAGGAAGCTTTCTAAAATAATGTAACATTTGAGTTGTTCTAAGAAAAGTTACTCCATGTTTCGCAACAATGATACAACCAATACATCAGATGGAGTAGGGCCAAGTTCCTCTGGGAGCATTCAGGTGAATTACCGGCAAGCGAAATTGTCACCGATCGATAGTACCGCAGACCGCCAGTAAGTTATTATCTAAAACGTGAATGCTAAACTATAAATTAATATCGTCGTTTGACCTAGTCTAGTATCATTCCCTTGTTAGATTCCCGGATTCGGTCTGGGGGCATGGGAGCTAGTTCTTTCTTTCTTTTCCCTCTCTCTTTTTTATTCGGCAACGCATAAGTGATGCTTTTGTATCCATGAGCGACGGATGACCACTTGCCGTCAGGAGGATTGACAGCTCATTTGCCGGTTATTAAAAGGTTTTGGAACGAAGTTCCTTATCGCGCGTTGTGAAAGGGGGCTAGACGGAAAATTACGACACTTTTTGATTCTTACGAATGACGACACTTTTTGATTCTTACGAATGACGACACTTTTTTTGAAGTGATTCAAAGAGTTTTACAGAGATGGCGCTGTACAACAAAACAATACTTAAATCTAAAGGAACTTGGTTCCATCCGGGTGTCCCTTGACACCTCTCATGTTTTTTGTTTTTTTTTCTAATCTTACGCTCTATACGTAAGATGTGTTTCTCACAAAATTTTTGGGAACGGTACACAAAAAGTTATTAATATGTTTGTTCAGGGCACGAGAGTGTGCCTTATTTATTGTTAAGCTGTCTGTGCCGTGGAACGGGGAATCATAGTGAGTAAGTAATGGGCAAGAGTGTGTAACAGACTTTATGTTTCATAAAACGTATTTCAATGACTTTCATTTAAATCACTCTTCGTAGTGCTCTACTGACAAGAGTTGCTAGTGTTGCTACCAATATCGATATATGGTCTTAGCACACATATCAACTCGGAAAGGGATCGTCACCGGATCGCCTCGCCGTCAACCAAGCATCAACCTAACGTAAGCGCGTTACCAACCGACCAGCAGCTCCAAGTCGACTCGGCTACGGCTAGGCGACGCCGCGCTTACGGCTCGAATGACAGCAGTTCGCCGACGCAGCGGTAGCCGCGGCGCGGGGCGTGCACGAGGAAACGGAAAGTCGAAGGATAGCGTACGGTGAGACGTAAGCGCGGGTACGGCAAGTCGTCCACGCACCGTACCGCGGTTCGTGAACTTGTTTCGAGGCGAGGCGATTACGTTATGACTCCGATAAGTGTACTTTACAGTAGGGAGTTTCATACAAAGAATACTGGCATGCAAGAGTTGATACGTTTACGTTCCGTTTACGAGTTGATATGTGTGCTACGACCAATAGACGACCGATACGTTAGCGGTTAGCGTCGATAATCGACATGCCAAGTATGCTCGGTGAGCGTGGCTTACTACCTTACCGCGAAAATACGTATTAAAGTACACACCTCTCTATGAGGTTTCCCGATTCCCGGTCAAAATACAATCCTGATTCATTTTCTCAAATTATTAGTTCACATTAGCTGTAATGAAAATTTAGCTCCTTACACCATTTTCGCCACGTAAACTGTAACTTATACCAAATCATTAACTTGAACGTAGATGCAATATTCTTGAAGAGTAAAAAGGTTTTTTGTCACATACCCCTAATAATAGCTTCAGTACGGTTTAAGGTTAAAATAGTAACAAATTTTATTAGGCACATAATTACAATCAACCTTGCACACACAGAGTACTTAATCACTACGTTCACAGAGTACTTAATCACTACGTGTTTTACTTGCACAAAAATATGTATAGAGTATACATCTAATATCTTTAAATGAGCAATTCTTGTATATATATATATATATATATATATATATAATTGGAATCTCGGAATCGGCTCCAACGATTTTCATTAAATTTAGTATACAGGGGGTTTCGGGGGCGATAAATCGATCTAGCTAGGATTCATTTTTAGAAAATGTCGTTTTATCGGTGTTTTCAGGCAATGATAAACTTCTACAATATACTCTTCCTGACATCTATTGGCAAGTAGCAATACTAAAGCTACTTCAGTAAATGGCGTTGTTAAGCAACACTAAACCGAGCAAAGCTCGGTCATCCGCATATTGTTAGTTATGAAAAGCCATAGGTACATATAAATAAAAACCAGCCCGGCATCGAACTTTCGACCCTTTGTTTGAAAATGGTCACTGTCAATGTCAATAAATGTGAAATACATACTCGTCTGATAAAAAGTGCTTTACGATCTATACCACTCGAACGTAACCAATCTCTGCCTAGTAATCGGATAAAACGGCAATTGTCCCTTTATTTATTACATCGGAAAATGTAGGGCTTGCCTTAATCCTTTGTAAATTTTCTAAAGTCCAAGTCCAAGTCAATGTCAAAATTTATTTACTAAGATTATTTTTTCTAGATATGTCCTAATGATTATTATTGTATTGATATTGTTATTATAAGTTAAGACTTTTTTTAATTTACCTAAAGAAATGACTGAGATTTTTTTATTTTGAGTTTATCAGATCTTCGTAAACTTTAGTACAAACATAGATGTGTTCGCGTGTTTCAGAATTTTCCAATGTTCGCTTCCATAGGGCCAGGTTTAGTTTAGTTCTAAATTAAGTACAAACGCTGGCACGGTGCAAAAACAACCAGTTTTGAAATAAATAAAATAACCACTCAACATAACCTACACAGACGTTATAATTAGATTCCGATTCGAATAACGTAATAAGTTACGTATACATTAACACACTGGAAATTCTAGGCCAAGTCGATGTAGGGTATATAGGATATTTATATACCCTAAAAAGTAATTTCCCGATAAAGTTAGGTAATAGTCAAGTAACAGTAATATAAGGAGAAGTCGCATACCAGCATCTTATACGTTAAACTTTCACAGTTAAACCAACGAAAGAACCTGTTGGCCGATATCTCGAAAGATAGTTTAACTAATTATAATTTAAAAAATCAAGTAATCTGACTACATAAAAGAACATAAAAAGCGATCATGATATAATATTTTGTGAACGTGAACAAATTTCATGAAATTAAACATGAAAGTAGACCATAATTTGGTATAAGATAAAGAGTACTTAAAATTCCGGAAAAACCGTGACCAGGGTGCTGGTGATATATACCTAGGTAGATACATAAGTATATAAAAACGTAAAAATATTAACCGCAAGACCTAATTACACAAAGAGCTTATCTACACTAAACATAGCTGGATTAATAGGTCTTGATCATTCTCAGCTATTAAACGTACTAATCTTTCTACTCCTACTAACAACAAATATGGTTAATAAACTGTAGCTATTTTAAAACTTGTTAAGTACAAAAGCGTGTGCAGAAATCAATTAATTTCCACCAAGTGTTCATTATTACACGTCACTTAGCGAGTTCTCGTGAGTTAGGTGTTTAATGTTGTTAAAACTTAATTAATTAACCATACACATGTCGATGTTAATACGAGTAGGTGCAGGGTGTCGATTTCAGTATCTGACGGAAAGATATATTTATAAACATTTGTACGCCAAAATACGCCAAAATTTAAGATAATTATCTTTAGATAAACCAATTTAATAGTGTTTGTAACTCAAGGAAGTACTGAAATTGGGTACTTATCAATATTCTGGAATTGTTACCCACAATAGTTGGATTTGAACTTTAAAGTTACATAACACAAATATAAATTAATTGTGCCTTATTAAAAAAGGCTTTAAACCATGATATAATAAAAGTGATCTAACGTTTTCTTAAGGTTGATCTGTCGAACAAAAAGAATTGTAATTCTATAATTTAATTTATATTTCTTACCCTATTTACTTACAGCCGATTCATAGAATTATGGCTCAAGAGGGCTCAAGTTAGATAGAGACGTTTACACTCAAAACTTTTCCGCTACAAAAAAACATATTTCCCAAAACTGCATTCAGACAAACAGCTAGCAATATTTATTTATTACATTGCAAAATCACAATTGTTTTATAGTTTCGCCATCGAAATGATTTTTGAACATTCGCTATCAATTCAACATTTGCGCGCTGAAGTGACATGCGTACCGAAGATAAATGTTTGGCTGTAACTAGACAGCTGTCAAAATGATTTGTGATAGCTTAGATAAATAGAGATTGATCTAAATAATATTAAATTCTATGAACGATGTCAAATGAAAGTGCGGACAGCAATAGAATACCGCTTTGGTGCGCACTGGTAATTTTTTTACAGATTAAATAATGACTGTGATTACTATTGTAATAAGTTAAACGATAAAGTATAAGAGACTTGACTAAAGGTGGATGCGATAGAGCAGAAGATTCGACTAACGATGATTTTAAATAATCTTTTTAAGACTTGGAAAATGGTCTGAAGAAAAATGGATAGATAGAATATTGAAAAGGAGTATTAAAGAAGATAGACTCACATTTCATGTTTTTAGCTTATGTCTAGATGTCAAGAATAGTAACACAGTCTTGCGGTGACCATGATTCATGTAAACTTGAGAGGATACCTGTATAATAAAAATTTAAAACATCTATCAAAAAAACATGCACATGGAAAAAAATACATAAAACCACGTTAAAAATAGGGTGACTGCTAAAGCTGGCAACATACGGAACTTTCGAGAAACTATCAAAGGTTATATTTAATCATTGAAGTATGTCATAGAACAGACATCTCGAACAAAATGTGTGTCTCGCCCGGGAGGTTCAATTTTGAAAATTGAGCCCCGGTTCTCCTTTCAAAATCGAACGAATCTATTGAAGATTGAAGCCGCGTGGCGCCAATGCATTGGGACATACATGGTGTTCGCGGTATCGGTTCTATACGCTAGTAATAATACTTCAATGTATTTAATCAATATTATTTATTTTACATCAAAACAGAGCTTTCGTTATAAAAGTTGTTAAGTATTCTTTCATTTATATTCATCTAATTACTATTCATTTTCAGTTTACTATTTCATTCGGAATTAAAAAGCAAATTCTGTTGGAAAATAGAATTCTTACTCCAACTTTGAGAGTTCTAAAACAAGAGCATAAAACAATACAGCTTCTTGGCGAGTAGGAAAAAACCTAGCAGATGGTGGAATAAAAATACCCGGTTGTGAGCACAGGTGACATGGCTTGAGTGACCTGTAGACCTGCGGAGGATTACAGTTGTAAGCCTCTCGGCACATCGATTCAAAGCGGGCCGACTTACGGACCTCTTATGTAGGTTTTAGACGTATGTCTTAGCAGTAGCGAGTACACGAATTTACTGTATTTTTTTCCTTTTTTTCAATAAGGTAGAATGGAACTGACAAAGCAAATGGGTAAATTGTTTTACTGTAATATATTTCAGAAGTTAGCTAAAGCAACCAAATAAGTCTAAACAAAGATTTTTAAGCCATATTTAACTACAAACGAATAACGAACAAGACAAGTTAAATAAAAGCTTATAAAATAGAAACATCATTGAATCTGACAGCTCGTATAAACTCCAAACTGAATAAAAACTTCTGTATTATATTGCTAGTATTAAAGGTTCCTTTCTCTTATCGTCATTAGTGACGCAAGTGCTTTAAGGGCCTCTAGAGGTTTTATGAACCCCATACAAAACTCACTCATAATTATATGAGGACACCACTGCTCGTGGATGTTAAGTGTGGTTAATGACTAATGCGCGGATTTACGGGCAAGATATAACGCTAATGCCGAAAGTAGCACGTAATGAAGGGTGAAGGGAATTAAAATGTTTATCTACATTGTTTATTTATGGAAATACTGGTAGGAAGTAGTAGGTTTCGTTAATAACTAGTAGGACGAATTTATTTCTATTGCGATACGTGGAGCATTTATTTTGATGTAAGATAGAAGACTACATGATATAGCATGGAATAAGAGGATGTAGTGTGGAGTACAGCACAATTTCTATTTACGGCAGTTTTCACGAAACCTTTGTATCCATAATTCCCGTATAAGTAGGTAAAAAATAACAACAATATTGTAACTTGTAGACTTGAGGATTATGGATAGATAAATATTGAATATGGCCATTGAACAGCGTGTTTCTCTATAACGTTCTAGCGCGCATTGTGAAGTAGACCATTCAGCACTCTGCACTCGAAGATCTCATTATGACGGTACGATTTTAATCTAGTTCATTCCAAGATCATAAAAACATGACCTATTTCGTGCTTGAAGACTTGTTTAACTTGAACCTGCTTATTGATGCGTGACGTCGCGTGTGGAGTCTAAGCATACACTGTTCAGATTTTTTCAGTGGGTGGCGTAATGGTTACCATTTATACCGCCGTTCGAAGGGTCCTGAGTTCAATTCCCAGCGATTCGGAAATTTGATTGATGAGTTTGAATTTCTGTTCTCGATCTGGGTCTTTGTGTATTATCCTAGTGTGGGGCTATGAGTGTGTAGCATTTATTATATTTTTATATGAGTTTGCACAAGATACTTACTGCATTTTGCACTAATTAAATCAGGTTAATGTTATATCCATTGCCATCACAAAATAGGAAAATTCTGAACATTGCAACATGGCGTCTTCTTTGCTGCTTATCCATCGTGTGTCCGTAGTCCACATCACACTTGGTCGATTTTCGGGTGGCACTGACCACAACCATTTTTATAAGGTAAATCCCAACCTGATTGCGTCCATAATAAAAGTCAGGTCTCCTTAACGATAACATCCGAAGAACGAGAAAATGACCTGTCTGATAATGAGGTCACCATAGCCGATGATGAGATGCGAGACGTGCCGTGAATAAAATCAATGGATGGATGGATGGATGGATCTCTAATGAGTGTTGTGATGAAGAACTATGTGTGCACCATTGGAAACAGCCCATCTAGTTTTACGTCTACTCTTCAAATTTGCTAGGAAGTTTCTTTCCGCTTCTTCTTCCGGGACTACTTCTTGTAAGGATATGATGAATTGAGAGCTTAAGTTTCTAGAATTGACAAAATGACAAAAATTATAATTACTTCATTTGATTTGACTAACTTAGCGGCACTGATCCCAATCTACCAAAATACAAGGTTGCTGGTAACATTTTATACCGGTACGTATCATAAATACCAGTATCCAGACCTTACCCTTCAAAAACTAGTAATGCCTGCTTTGTCTGTAACTGACAGTTCTAAATTACACGGTCAATTATACTTCAGTCATTGATGCAATGTTATTGCAAAGAAGTGAAACGCATCGGTTGCATATTAACTAAAAGAGCACTAAATAGTAGGCCGAACAGTATTGCAAAATTTAATTAAAAATAAGTCAAAAGTTTTAAAATTAACTCCTTTCTCCCGGAGATAATGTGAGGATGATTTTTTCGTTGCGTACTCTTTTTTGTTGGTATCCTTGAAAATGAGTCTTCCTAGACTATTTTTTATTTAGGGGTTCGTTTGCGAAATGTTTGGCAATAAAGTGCTAATTTTGGTTAGAGTCAAGTGTCCACCCCTCTGCCAGCTAAACGGTTTGAGTTGAACAAGTGAAAAAAATCTCAGAAATAGCATAAACAGTAGCATAAGTAGTATAAGTAGTAGTAGCATAAGTAGTTGATGAGTAATAGTCGATAAACTTACTACTTCGGAACCCTACATTGGACTTGGCCTGACAAGCACTTGCCCGGTTTTTTTTATAGATAAATGACAATCGAACAGACGTCACACTAACTTATTTAACTAATTAACTTAACTTACTGATTCTCCAAATGAACCTCATGATATATAACATTTCACAGTCAGACTATACTGGGTGGTACCAGAGTACATTGACCTCCTGGACCTAATAAGGCCTCGTCTATCGTTTAGCAGGGAGGGCTTGAACCACAGAAGAAATAATAGTACTTAAAATAAGTACAGAAGGCGAACTCCGCAAAATCATTTAAATAAATTGCGACTCTAGCTCTAGCTCCAACTTTTTTGAAAGAATAAAATTAATCTGAAAATTTAGTGACAATATGTGTCATAGATTACGTACGTATGACAGCCAATAAGAATTATCTGAATTAGCCAGACATGTCGAACGGCATGTGTCACTTGCGTGCGTGCGGCACTTGTCGTTAAAAGTAAAGCTAAAATCTTAGCTAAAATCATAGTTATACTCGTAGTCATAGCTAAAATGCGGAGTGCGCCAGGCCTGCTTGAACATAAAGATGGGTGTATCCTTTAAGGATGGATGACGCACCACCACCTCTAATTCGAGTACACATACAAAAATCTGCATAATTATTTATATACTCGTATGCTTAAATCGAATATAGTCCGAAGTACTAGCTCCTACGTGTCATAGGTACAATTATTGGACCCATTCACCCCGGGGACTGTACCAATAAAATGCCAGTTTTAAACCAACTACAATTGCTATTGCTAAACGCGTTGCAATAACATCTAATATGGTTTGATTACGTGTGATCGAACGGTTGGATGATTGTTAATGAGTAAGTAAATAGGTAACTGGATCAAATCGCCGTGACGCCCTATGCATCGACTATTATTAGATAATTTAATCATTTACATATCGGAATAATTAGTACAAGATTAGAGTTGTAGTTGAATGTAGTTTTGAGATGCGATAAAGTAGACATTGCTAGAAGATATTGGAAAAGGCTAAAGTCGTACGTAGGTAAATATAAAAAAAAATTAATTAAATAACAATGAGTTTAGGAAATTTTGTCATAATATCTTGTCGTTTAAAAAGTTACTAAAATGCCTGAAGTTGAAGATGTTCAAGCAGTGTGTGCTGCCACTGATCACATACGCGTGTTGCTTTACTATTGGCTTAATCCACAAGCTCAAAGTAGTGCAACGGAATATTCTCTCGGTAATTGTCTATTTTTACTCTTCAGTGCGGATTGATGTAGGGGTCAGAAGCCAAACTAAGTTTTCATGCCACCTGAGGGCCACCGGGGCAACCAGGACCCAACGGCTTTACATAACCGAAACACTGAACCGCTCAAAAAAATTTTGCCACTAGCGATCACCCATCCAACTACTGACCGCGCCCGCTATCAATGTCGATCACTTAGGATCAACAAGCCGCTGGGCTATGCAAAGCAACAACCCATAATTGTCCCACTGCTGGGCTCGGGGTCTCCTCTCACAATGTGAGGGGTACAGGCCATAGTCTACCACGCTGGCCAAGTGCGGATTGGTAGACTTCACACACCTTTGAGAACATTATGGAGAACTCTCCGGTGTGCAGGTTTCCTCACGATGTTTTCCTTCACCAAAGCAAGTGATAATTAACTTGTAATACGCACATAATATTTGAAAATTAGAGGTCAGGATTTGAACCCGGGCCCCCGCGTTCGGGAGACCAACGTTCTAACCACTAGGCTATCACTGCTGGGCTATGAGCACTAACTTATGTTTACGTTGTTCCTCCAAGTAATAAACATACATACATACTCATGTTACACACCTGCTGTGTGTGGTTACATCGCAACGACCAGGAACCGTAACGATGGCAGGATCTTGCACAACACAAGTAAATATTAACGCGCTGCGCCCGCTCAGTCGTCAGACACACGCCAGCCGTCGAAATGATTCGCAACGTTGCTGTAAGTTTATCGAATTGATTACTTTTACCACAACCCCATAGTGTAGATAGATATCCGGCTTCGGGTTCGATCCCCGGTTAGACCTTTACAGATGTCACTGTAAATGATTTTGGGATGTCAGTGTCATAGTATGTCAAGTGCGTGTTGATTTTTGATTGTTAATTTTTTAATATTGTTTTTTGTTTTTTTGAATGTGTGTAATTTTTTAACACAATTATAATATCAATCCTAATTGCATGATTAATGAGATTAATGCTTATAACTAATTTTTGTCACTGATACAAATAATATACTTTGAGATGTCATTTGTTTTGGACTACGTTTGATAAATTTTCGAAGGAGCTTCAATGAATAACTTGTGTATAACTTATTCAATTAGTTTCAAAGTTGATAAATGAAGTCACCTGAAAATGAATACATATTATTTAAAGTAAAACAGGATTGTGAGTAGGATAGGTATTGTGAACTAAATAATTTATTCAATTCGCTGTATTGTGATTTCTTGAATAATGTTTCGACTATATTCACCTCATTATTCACAATGAATTATTATAATCAAAAACTTAAAAGATATATAAATTCCAAATACAATTTACTATTTATGAGTGAATTTACAATTTGTGAGTAAAAAAACTCTACTGTCCCATTCTATCTTTTTCTTAAACTGTTCATTTTATAGTGGGCTGTAATTTTTTTCTTTTCCAGTTCTTTGCCTTCGTGGTAGCTAGTCACATGTGCATGGCCAATCCAGTGCCAGACCCAGATCCGGGCCACAGGACTCAGTAAGTTACATGTATTGCATAAGTAGAGCAAAGAGACAAATGTGCACAATATTTAAATTCATTTATTCATAAGTATATAGTATAGATTTGCCTCTTTTATACTTTGACTCTTTTTATCTATAATGTTTACAACTATTTAAAAAATCCATTCAATTTAGTTTAAAAACTTATTAAAATTCCGATACCATTGCAAAATATCACTAGTGTTTCCAGACTTAATACCCAAATTGAGTAACAAGTTTGAATAGCATTGATACACACACTCAAACACACACACACTCAAACACACACACACACACACACACACACACACACACACACACACACACAATGTGGACTAAAGCTCGGGTGACCTAAGACTTCATTTCAATTGTACACCCAAATAAAACGAGTTATACAGTAGCAAACTTGTCACTTTATTAAGCACATTAGTACATCTCTGAAAGGTTTGACTGATTAAAACTTTTGAGCATCATAATTAGACTGAAGCTCCTGGGATTTAATGGATCTCGTAAGCTCTAAGAAATAAAGCTCCGACCCGGTGCAGATAGTTAACTATTCTGATTTAATTTTCAACGTTTTAAAATGCATTTTAAAATAAAAATTTAGTTTTAACCTACTTTGTGACTTTTTAAAATGAACACTTTAGCGTTTATTGACTAGTTTTATCAAGTATTGTAATAATAGGTACTTGACTGATGGGCTAATTATCCTGTCTATTTAATATCTGTATTTTGATTCCAATACCCGGCAAACAGATAAATGACACTGTATTTTCTCGAGTGTGTATCTGTAAGCAAGCATGTGTGCGATTCCTATTATGTGTAATAATGGACACAGAGCTTTTTTTTTCTTTTTTACTCCCCCGATAAATTCGGGATGCAAATTATTTACAGTTACATGTTACGACTTCAATCTATTCAGTGTACCTACCAACTAGGTATCAATTTCAAATTGAGCGCGACAAATAACAAAACGATAGAAACGCAATTATTTGCTAATTCAACACATATGATATTTAGTTTTTTTTTTAATATCTAGATGCATTAAACAAAGCATATTTTATTGAGTGTTGAGCGTTATTAAAAACAGCCTTGGCCTACCAGCCACCACTCATCGCAGCTACTTCGCCCTTATTTTAGGCTTTCTTTGTCAGTAACATTCGTGTCAGCAAAACAAGGCCATTTTTTTCTTTTGTTCATTTTTAACTCATATTTTCTTGTTTGCAAAATATACGAAAATCTTGTATTCGTGTTTGGATATTATACAAATTATTCAATGCATTTATATTTAGAGTATAAATGAAGTAAAATGAAAACATTTTATTGCACTTAATAAATAAGTGCAATACGTAAAATAAAGTAGTTAAAGTTAAATGTATTATAAAACTAGTTTAATAATTGAAGCAGTAGTGCTTCACTACTGTTAACAAAATATTAACAAAAAAAGGTAATAATTCTCATTATCCTGAGCAAATCCTTATCCTGGCCAATTATCTTGACGTTTTCAAGCCGTTACTGTAGCTAAGTACACTGGTCTTGTTTCAAACTGAAAGATAACCCTTTAAATACCTCACTGGTTAAATAGGTACCTAATTAGCTGAATTCTTGTTTAAGTAGATTATACGCGTACCAACTTGTACTTATATCTACGAGTATAAAGGTTATTAAGACGAAACACATTAATAATACAAATTAAGTTTAAAATGAATAATCGTAGGAAATCGCCCTAGGTACAGTTGAAATATCTGCGATAATACACTTAATTAAAAAGCAGATGAAAAAGAGAAAGGGAATCTGTAATTATTGGGATTTATGATTAATTATTTATCATTCATTTATTTGTGGGAGTAACGTGGGAAATGATTGTTACAATAAAACTACTGTTAAATTAACATAAAGTGGTCTCATAAGCTCTTGGTAAGAGAATTATTTTGAAGATAAAAAGCATAAAAAAAAAACAAGCAACTTGATCCAAAACTATATTAATTTTAATGTAGCGTAAAAAGCGATTCAGATCAAATCTAGAATGCAAGCTCCATTTCGCAGCTCTTAGGATAGAAAAATAAGCTGCATAATTATTAAGCTAATAATGAATTTCAAATAGAGCACCAGAATAAACTTTGTAATTCTTAGTAGGGATTAACCCGAAGGTTTGTAATAAATTTATGATAGCGTAGACAAAGTAATAAATGAAATATAACAAATATGTATTCCAGTGTTACAAAAGTCGGTAGAAGACAAGAAATTGACAAAACTATAAATATTTGACGAACCCATTTGGTAATAAACTTTGCGAAGCGAAGGGTTTCAGTTTGATTCCTGACTGGGGTAGACATTTGTCAGATAAGGGTGAGGGCAAACGAGCATATTTTTTAGCTGCGAGTCGCGTGAATAAGTCGGTTTCATACTAAAATCCAAACTTATTTTGACTCGCCGTGTGGCTCAAACAGGACTTTAGTATGAAATCGAATACATGCGCCACATTTTCGCGACTCAAGCTCAATAAAATACTGTCGCAACTGGCGAAACTATCGCAACTGAGGAACCGTAGTGTGCCCCTGGGCTAAATGTTTGTTCTAGGACTTCTCAGGTCTTGGGTGTGATGTGTTATTTGTGTTGTCCAGACCACCCGCAACACACCGAATCCTAGTAGGGCCTATGCGTGGGCTAACTTTTATTTAATTATTTGGATTGGGTTAGTCAGCTCTAAAATATTTTTGTTAAAAAAATGTTACTCCTTTATTTTTACCTGCTTTATTTACTTTTTTCTGGAATCTGACTTCAAAATAAATTCAAAATGGCGAGGGAGCAGTCTAATATTCTATCCTCTTTGCAATGTCACAATGACAGAGAAAATGATTAAAACCTATTACCTACATAATACCTACGTATAGTAGTTAGTTATAGATGAGAGCTTTCTATCTAATTATAAACATAATTCTAAAGCAATTTTCCCTCGTTACTAATAATCATCCGTTTTAATGCGAAGTTGAGTGGCAAAAAGTTCTGTAGAATGATCCCGATAAAAACTTGAGAAGTTAAGGTTCATTACTTGCGATTAAGTTCTTACCATCGACGCCTATAATTAAGTTTTGAATTTGTCTCCATTAAAATCATTTCTTTGTGTACGCTACATAAAAATGTGGGTATTTCGAAAACTTTATTTCATCGTTTTGATGACCTAGCAGTAGGTAGTTTCTGTCTATTGAGCAAAAGGTTCCAGATTCGATACCCGGCCAAGACCACGCTTCCGGCTTTTCGTTTTTCGCTTTTCGGCTTCGTATTTCGGCTATTTACGTAAAAAATATCTGCGGACCTGTAATTTACAAAGACGAAGCATACAATAATAGTACAGATTAAAGATAATTTGAAGTAGGCCCATTAAACCTCCAGCGACTTGATTTAATCGGGATTATTCCGCAAATACCTTACATTTAAGCAATACATTGCTATAAATATATTTAAGTATTAGCGACAATCCCTAAATCCATAGAATACGGTAGCTAAATAGATATATTACATTGTAATTAAGTGATAAGGTTCAATTTTCGACTCATTGCAAAAATATTAAGAAGCAAAAGAATGTCGAGACAAAATCTCTCAAATGGGTTACACAATAATCTGATAAATAAATCAAATGTTTGATAAAAATTCGCTTTGTTCGCAAAATAGAAAAAGTATTTCAATCATACCACATCAAATCTACTTTTTTCATTGTCTTTACAATTCAGTTTTTACAACTTTAAACACCTCAGTAATACCTTTTCTTTTTTTTAGCGTGAGGATTCATGTTCCGTACGAAGTCCACACGCTGCATCACCACCATATCGAGAAGGTGCCAGTCATAAAGGAAGTCCCGGTGATCAAGGAGGTGCCAGTGATCCACAAAGTGCCAGTGATACATTCATACCCTGTCGTCAAAACTGTGCCAGTCCCGATCGTTAACACTGTAGCCATCGAGAAGCCTATCTTAGTGCCCTACAAGGAACATTATGGCTTCTGGCACTAGCACATAGTAAACTAGTAATAATTTTGTCATAGATTGAAGAATGTTTATAGAATTGAGGATTGTATTACTTTTGTTAACACTGACTTCAATAGCATCTAGAGGTCATCGATTTGTAACTTCATGTACATTTTGACTTTTGTCAACGCTAATCAAATGATACATTATTTCGTTATGGTTATTTAGACAATGATGTAATTGTTGCTGACAAAAAGATTTATTAGACTGTCTAATTTGGCTATAACCGTCTTTTGGGTACCTAATATGACCTTGGTAACTTTGGGCAGCCATCTAGAAAAATTCCATTATCATCAATCATAAATTTGATGGCGACATCTCTTCTTGCATAACAGAAGATGGCCTCAATTTGTTAAAATGATATGAATTACTCAAACCAAAAGTGGCTGACATCCAAAGAAACCCATCAACATAATACAACAAATGTCTGAATAATCTAAATTATGCTTACAATTCTATAAACGTATTTTAATGACTATAACGGGTGCGATGTTCTTATTCTAAGTGTCTAGTGGTCTGGTCTGATTAAATCGACGGAAAAATTACCTACCGACTAATTAAATACTCACTAAATTTTAATCATATTCGCCAAAGACTGATCAATTAGGAAACATCAGTCATCAATATGATTGTAAGCTTTAAGTTATGATAAGTTTTGTAACTTAGATATATTCGAAGTTCTCTGTTATTCGAATGAAAACTGTTCTGATGTTGTTGTCGAATTGTATATACTTGTGCAATTTGCGATAAAAGGTGAGGAACGAAATGTTTTTTATTTACTTCGTTAATATTATTGTCTTTTTTAAAGCTAACCATCCTTTGTGTCGCAAGTGAAACAACAATTAACTTTTAATTCTACTCCCTTCCACATACGACGTAAACCAATCAGTTAAGATTGACATACCTATAAGAAGTAAGTGCGCTTCATAAGCCACATCAATAAATATAATTCGCAAACGCAATTTGATTCGCATCAAAAATGTTATCACTCAAAGGACTAAACAATTCTGTGCGGCGTGAAAGCGCAATTTTTTGGAAAGTACCAACCACGCTCCTCGGGGCAAACTCGTCACGACCGCTGGCGCGATTATTTATTCAGTGCCTAAATCCAGGGCTGCCATTCTGTACTGTTCTGGTATGACAATAGACTTTTCATCAGCTCTGAATTATTCAAAGTGTTTAAGTATGTATAACCCAACGCCTCACAGATAATAATCGCTTAAAAACGCTTAGTCAAAGTCAAAGTCAAAGTCGAAATATTTTATTCATATAGGTATCACTGATACACTTATGCACGTCATTTATACGCTTATATCGCACTAGGCATCATGTCATGACATTAACAATACAAATGTATCATAAACACTCCAGAACCAACATTTGGCTTCAACCCATTAATGGCCCACGACTGGGCGCGGGTCTCTCCTCTTGAGGAGGCCTAGAGCATACTCCACCACGTTGCTCCAGTGCGGATTGGTGGAGGGGTTAGTGGCCAACCAAATTATCTGTCTCATAAAGACTATTAACTAACTTAACAAACATTTATCTGTCTCATAAAGACTATTAACTCTACGGTTCCAAATGATGCAAATGCCTCATAAACTTTTTGGAAATTGTTAACTCATCCTTCAAATTCTTCCACTACGTCTTCTTTAGAATCTTCGATTATGAACTGTAACTTCTTAAGAAATATTATCCCACCGTGTGATATTGGAACAAAGTAAAAATACAAGTAGAGAAATATCGTTGGTTTAATGCATACTCTTTCTATTCATGTTCAAACATGGCCTCGTTACAATGTCGTAATAGAATAGGTAATCGTTTTTATATCCTAAAGAAAGACAGCCCTGCCAATATCCACACTTGACATATATCACGTTTGATATAACATAGTTGTGTTCGATCGACGTGTCACCCGTCTCTCCAATAGTTTTTGCCGGCTTACCGAATGTGTGACACCAATACCAATGTTTAGCTACTCTGCGTGATTAAAAATACACAGGGTTGACATCGGTGACGGTTTGTCGATTTTATTTCTTGTAACACAAGCCTCGTATATAATGTTTATTGTGCGAGAGTTCCTTTATCTTCAGTTGCTTTTAATGTTAAGACTTCATCGTTATCATTATTAACTCCAACCATTACAATAATATTTCTTTTCCATAACTCGTTCAATTCAAGGTTTCATAGTTTATCATTATTAGGTAGAACAAACTGTATTCAATTTTGAATTACATAAAATTGTCAGATTTTACACACCTAGCGACTACACCACCTGCGAATATAATCGCAGGATTCAGTTATGGCTGTGGTATCGCGGTTGAATAGAAATAAAGAAAAATTATATTAGGTTGCAAGATGCTTTATTCAATTTTGAGTTTGGTTCGGAAAGATATTCCCTGCTCGTACTGTTAAACGACAGATGGCGAAATGGCGCATGGACTCTATACCATCCAGTTTATTCTTAATGGTAATGTAGTGGTTAGTTTCACACCAGCATGGTTTCCTTATTTAGCTTCTAACGTTCCTTGTCCAGCGAAATATTTTTACCGCATCAAACGGATGTGACATAAAAAATTGTTCGTTAACTAAAAATAAAATACTTCAAGTAAACATCGTAGGCGAGGCTACGAGTGTAAGACGTAAAAACCAGAACTAGTGTCCAACGATGCGAGCTAACACGAAACCGCAACTTGGTAACAACTGCTGGTCGCGACAAACTCCTCACGCAGATTTAGGACACAAATCTTGCATGGCGCAGGAACTATCTGATGTATTTTAAGATTTTTGTATAAATCTTTAAGTTTTCTTCACTTTGCAAATATGATAGCTTAGAAGTTTGAAAGGCGATTTCATCTACGGAGAACTTGATCGAATCAACTTGGTTTAAAAATAATCGCATGCTTCTATGAAGACAATTGTGAGGAAACCGGCAGAACTGTGAGTTCTCTAAAATGTTTTTAAATGTGTGAAATCTCCTAATTCATCTGCTTGGTCGTGTTATTGAGCCTGTGTGATGGATATAGCAATAACAGCTCTGATTACGATAACATCACCTTAGCGGTGGATAAATTATAGGTTGTCTTGAATGTTTTTTACTTAACTAGCCATCGACCATTAGGTCACCCATGGACATCAGCAACGAAAGAAAAAACTAGCTCCTAAGACCACAACCGGAATACGTCTGACTCAAGCAAGAGTGATAGCTAGCCAGCTAAGCTTCACATTCTAACACGAATGCGATGGAGTTCCCAAATATTAGACAGAAACAAAAGATCACGAAACGCGAGGTCCACAAACGCAAAAAGCAAAGCAAAAGCAAAGCAACAACCCATAATTGTCCCACTGCTGGGCTCGGGGTCTCCTCTCACAATGTGTGGGGTATAGGCCATAGTCTACCACGCTGACCAAGTGCGGATTGGTAGACTTCACACACCTTTGAGAACATTATGGAGAACTCTCCGGTGTGCAGGTTTCCTCACGATGTTTTCCTTCACCGAAGCAAGTGATAATTAACTTGTAATACGCACATAATATTTGAAAATTAGAGGTGCGTGCCAGGATTTGAACCCGGGCCCCCGCGTTCGGGAGACCAACGTTCTAACCACTTGGCTATCACAAACGCAAACACTGTCGCATAAATGTCAGGCCCGGCGGAAATCCGTAACAATTATTTTTAGCAATATAGTTATTCCCAGCTGGTCCATGATACAGCATATAACGTGTGCATAATAACTGAAATGAATTAACCATTCCCGTCAAAGACCGCGCGAGAGTTGTCAGTTGGCATCGAGCCAATGCGTCGGCCTGAAGCCATTTTTTCACGTCCATCGAACGACCTCCCTCCATTCATTTTATACTCACACGCAGTAATTTACTGGCTGTCTGATGCTGTTTGAAATTTCCATATAAAATGCCAATGACCATTTTAATTGCCATTTTTTATTTTCTGTACTACGGGACTACATAGCCACATAATCCTGATGTGGCTCTGTAACCGTTATTGAAAGGACCTCAAGCCGAAATACATTATCTGTGATGTTTTATAGCCAACGAACTTAGTTTGAAAAATAGCAAGGCTGTGGTTACAAAAACATGAATAGAAAGCCATGGTAAAATATTTCGTTGTTCAAACAGAAACATGATTTTCATAACTATTTAATCTAGCTTTGCTCGCGGCTTCGCCCGCAGTGGAATGGTTTAGATTTAGATTTATAGAACCAAATAAAAAAAAGTGCACCTATAAGTAGAATGATAATATTTGATATTAGATAATGCCCGTGGCTTCACATGCGTGGATATCGATTTTTTACAAATCCCGCGGGATCCCTGAACTTTTGCGGGATAAAAAGTAGTCTATGTGCTTATGTGTTAATCTAAGGTATAGGCTATCTCTATACATATATCTCTAGGTATAGGCTAGGCTATTTTTTTATGGAAATAGCCGGCAAACGAGCTGACGATCCACCTGATGGTAAGTGGCTATCGCCGACCATGAACATCAGCAACACCAAAAGCATCACTGATGCGTTGCCGGCCAAGAAAGAAAGAAGAAAAAGAAAGAAATAACTGGCTCTCAAGCCCCCAGCCGGAACACGACGAGTCGTTTGGCGGCTGACTCATGCTCGAGGGTGGTAGCTATCCAGGCGAACCCCTGAAGAAATAATAATAGTAATAATGGTATTAATTAACAATTAAAATCAATACTACCAATATAATCCCTCCGAGGGCCCTACCACCAGCGGGCCGGATTTAGTCGCCTTTTATGACACCCTTCCGGCGTGGGATTGGGGTTAGTATTCTAAGCCGCCCCAATACGGTTAGTTGTGGTGTGAACTTTCACATTAATAATATTATTAGGATTTCGCAGTTATTAAGCATTTTGACGCCATAATGAATGTAGGGCATTCAATGCATAAAACAGGGTGGTGAGAGATGCTTTTTACGTACTTACTAGAAAGACTTAGGTTCAAATCAGATCTCCAATTCCAAGGATTCCAAAATTCCAAGGGTTCCAAATTCCAAAGATTCCATTTGTTTAACCCTAAACCGCAGTTATACGTATCAATAGAAAACAACAAACGAATTAGAAAGAGCGAAACCGCACGGTGTTTGAGTGTGTTAGTCCTATCCACAACGGCTACTGTAAAATCCATATTAAAATTTAAAACAACCGTTTACAGCACAATGCTGTTTTTAGTATGGGTGTGACTTTAGTAAGATAGTAATGAAAAGGCCTAACCCGTTATATTGTCGCGTTAAGCTATTACAGTTCTGTCATGTATGTCCGTCCGTCCGTCCGTAGCATAACACAGAGACCCTTTTAGCTCTAGAAAGCTGTAATTTAGCATGGATAAACATAAAAATGTTATACGTAACGGAGACAATGCCTGGTTGGGTGGTGGTTCGGGAAATAATAACAACAGTGGGCGTTTACATCACTTTAGTCAGAAACTCATTTTAACACAGGTTTTACACTGGTTATAATTAAACACGCCATTAGAACTGATTGTCTTCAATTATCCGAGTAACAGCCAACAAATAATAGGGCACGACGGCCCAGTGGCCTCCCATCACCCCTTACAGCCACCCCAATGCCTCGCATAATCGTCTGATCCTGTTACTCGTCAATCTGATATCACAATACAATTCACACGTCGCGTTCCGTCTTCAAGTAACTACGTTCTTGTCTAGGCGTCCATCGGTTCTCTCGTGGTCCAGTTGATGGTTGCCACCAGATGACTGCTCGTTTGACGTTCAACCAGAGTGACAATGACGTTTCACTCTCATAATCTTACTTCAACGATGACAGTAGTTAAACGCATAGTGTTGCCATCTTCACAATTCGAATACACATTTTATGATCTCCGACACGGCCATCGTGACGATCTCACCGTCCTCGGTGAGGCAGCAGGGGACCATCTGGAAAGGACATAACCTTCGCAAAGTAAATGTTTCCCACTCGGCCTCCCTGACCTCAAGCCTCAAGGCTTCATAATGAAAACATAATATGTAGCAGCCAGAACGGGATAAAATTACCAAGAACTACAATCTGATAACACGATCTAGCTTTAAAAAGAAAGGCTTCATGGCACTCAAAGACAATTTAGATTACAGTTACTTTTAATAAAATCAACTTTGCCATTAACTCGATAAGACACAATTTGAATTAAAAAGGTAATGAATTTTATCTCCATCATCGCCTGTTCGGCGGCATCGTTTACCTAACAACATTGCTTAACCAACGGCATCACTTATCCAGTGGCATCACTTAACAAGCGACATCGCTTAATTAGCGACATCACTTATCCAGCGGCATCACTTAACCAGCGGCATCGCTTAACCAGCGGCATCACTTAACCAGCGGCATCGCTTAACCAGCGGCATCGCTTAACCAGCGGCATCACTTAACCAGCGGCATCGCTTAACCAGCGGCATCACTTAACCAGCGGCATCACTTAACCAGTGGCATCACTTAACCAGCGGCATCACTTAACCAGCGGCATCGCTTAACCAGCGGCATCACTTAACCAGCGGCATCGCTTAACCAGCGGCATCACTTAACCAGCGGCATCGCTTAACCAGCGGCATCGCTTAACCAGCGGCATCACTTAACCAGCGGCATCACTTAACCAGCGGCATCACTTAACCAGTGGCATCACTTAACCAGCGGCATCGCTTAACCAGCGGCATCGCTTAACCAGCGGCATCACTTAACCAGCGGCATCACTTAACCAGTGGCATCACTTAACCAGCGGCATCACTTAACCAGCGGCATCGCTTAAACAGCGGCATCATTTGATCAGCGACTGCCTACAGCTCCAAGCCATTCGCACGCCACTCACAGTCGTGGCCGCACTGCGGCGGGAAATCTAGTGCCCGATCTTACGCCTACGCCTACAAATGACCTGGAGTTGCATGCTATCTGAGCGACTTGCATACTACTTACTACTCATCAACAACAATCGACAATCGGTTCGATTACTGTGAAGATTTTAAAAAATTCTTAGTGTGCTACCCCATCTGTCTTAAAGATTCTCAAAAATAGTTCAACAAATCAATAAAGGAATTATTATTTTTGCATTACACTTTTAAATGACAAAAAGGCATTCAATTCGCTCATTTCGCTCACCAAATTCTCTCTGTGGCCTTCATTGAGCACAAACTCAACAAGGAACAATTACTGTCAGTGAGCAGTAATCAAAATTAGCTACAAAAGTATCAATACAGATCACCTGTTATATCATGTCGCCATACAATCACCAATGATGCTCATCGTAAGCCACGGTACAAGGAGCCGCGATGCGCTCCCGTCAGTATAAACGAAATTAAAGACACGTAGTTGACGCCAGTCCTACTTATCTCGCATTGATGTAATTTCTCGTCACCGTTTAGATATTCATAGGTTACATGTTCATACAACTGTCACTTAGTTTATCTGAAACACACACAAAAAACAAAAGACAAAAACACGAAATGTCTAATTGTTATTTTTCTGAACTGAGGGTACACGATATCAAGATGTTTGAAAATTGAATATTCTTGATCTCATTTACAGAACGCTTCTGGTGTCACAAAACAATATACTTGCACTGACTTTGAATAACTTTGTTAAATCATAATTACGTTGAAAGATACTGTACAATGACTTTATAATATTTCGTTGAATCAAGCACAAATACAACGAAACGATTTGTAGTTTACGCAAACCACCATTCTAAATTCTAATCAGTTCTTTCTAATCAATCTTATTTTAAGGAAATCCTTGCATGTTCCAGGATTTCGAAGCACAATAGTTTTTATTTAAACAAGCTTAAACACAAATTCATGAAATCTTAACTTTGAACATTCTGTCAGGTGTTTTTTGACATTTCAAGATGACGGCACCATTTACCCTCGAAGTCAAGATATTACACAAAAATACTATCGGATTTTCCGAATTTGTTAAGAATAATGAAATAGAAATATGCCATACCAAATCGCTGTCTTACTTTCCTTTCGTGTATAACCTCAAACCTTAAAGACACGTCTTATGATTTTTTTTTTTTTGGTTTATTTGGTTTGTTGGTTTGATGTCTTGAATGCTATTACTCCCTCGGCCATCTCTGACAAACTGAAGGCTTTGTGAACTTGGCACCCGACTTTGTAAAATTTAATTTTTTTTTCTTGATTCTTATAGGTTTTAGTTTGTAGTTGATTGTAGTAACTTTTTTTTCATTTGTAGTAGCTCTAAAAAAAAATTACAGAATTTTGAAAAAATACTTGGCACCCGGCTTTTGAAAAATTGAAATTTAATACTTGATTCGTAAAAAGAATCGTTTGTAGTTGATTGTAGTGAAAAAATTTTTGTTTGTAGTAAAAAAAATAAAGTATTTTTTTTGTATTTTAAGTTATTGTGACTTAATATAAAAATTGTTTTTTGTGTTTCTTGTATATTTTAGTATGTAGTTGATAGTAGTATTTTTCTTTTTTTTTTAAGTAGCTCCAAAAAATTTTAAGCGATTTTTTTGTTATTTTTATTTGTAGTAGCTATTTTTTCGTTTGTAGTAACTCTTTTTCGTTTGTAGTTAGTAGTTTTCGTTTGTAGTATCAATTTTATCGTTTGTAGTAACATTATTTCGTTTGTAGTTAGAACTTTTCGTTTGTTAAAGTAATTTTTTTAATTGTAGTTCGATTGTAGTTAGTACTTTTCGTTTGTAGTAGCGATTTTTTCGTTTGTAGTAACTTGATTTCGGTTGTAGTTAGTAGTTTTCGTTTGTAGTAGCATTTTTTTTCAATTTTTTCGTTTGTAGTAACTTTATTTCGTTTGTAGTATAAACTTTTTCGTTTGTAGTAACTTCTTATCGTTTGTAGTAAGTAGTTTTCATTTGTAGTAGCGACTTTGTTGTTTGTAGTAAATATATTTCGTTTGTAGTAAGTAGTTTTCGTTTGTAGTAGTATTTTTTTTGTTTGTAGTAACTTCTTTTCGTTTGTAGTTAGTGGTTTTCGTTTGTAGTAGCGATTTTTTTCAATTTTTTCGTTTGTAGTAACTTTATTTCGTTTGAAGTATCAACTTTTTCGTTTGTAGTAACTTCTTTTCATTTGTAGTGACTTTTTTTCCTTTGTAGTGACTTTTTATCGTTTAAAGTAAGTAGCTTTCGTTTGTAGTAGTATTTTTTTTGTTTGTAGTAACTTTATTTCGCTTGTAGTAAGTAGTTTTCGTTTGTAGTAGTATTTTTTTTGGTTATTGTAAGTTCTTTTCGTTTGTAGTTAGTGGTTTTCGTTTGTAGTATGCGATTTTTTTCAATTTTTTCGTTTGTAGTAACTTTATTTCGTTTGAAGTATCAATTTTTTCGTTTGTAGTAACTTCTTTTCATTTGTAGTGACTTTTTTTCCTTTGTAGTGACTTTTTATCGTTTAAAGTAAGTAGCTTTCGTTTGTAGTAGTATTTTTTTTGTTTGTAGTAACTTTATTTCGCTTGTAGTAAGTAGTTTTCGTTTGTAGTAGTATTTTTTTTGGTTATTGTAAGTTCTTTTCGTTTGTAGTTAGTGGTTATCATTTGTAGTAGCGATTTTTTCCAATTTTTTCGTTTGTAGTAACTTTATTTCGTTTGTAGTATCAATTTTTTCGTTTGTAGTAACTTCTATTCGTTTGTAGTGACTTTTTTTCCTTTGTAGTGACTTTTTATCGTTTAAAGTAAGTAGCTTTCGTTTGTAGTAGTATTATTTTTGTTTGTAGTAACTTTATTTCGCTTGTAGTAAGTAGTTTTCGTTTGTAGTAGTATTTTTTTTGGTTGTTGTAACTTCTTTTCATTTGTAGTTAATGGTTATCATTTGTAGTAGCGATTTTTTCCAATTTTTTCGTTTGTAGTAACTTTATTTCGTTGTAGTTTCAATTTTTTCGTTTGTAGTAACTTCTATTCGTTTGTAGTGACTTTTTTTCCTTTGTAGTGACTTTTTATCATTTAAAGTAAGTAGCTTTCGTTTGAAGTAGTATTATTTTTGTTTGTAGTAACTTTATTTCGCTTGTAGTAAGTAGTTTTCGTTTGTAGTAGTATTTTTTTTGGTTATTGTAAGTTCTTTTCGTTTGTAGTTAGTGGTTATCATTTGTAGTAGCGGTTTTTTCCAATTTTTTCGTTTGTAGTAACTTTATTTCGTTTGTAGTATCAATTTTTTCGTTTGTAGTAACTTCTATTCGTTTGTAGTGACTTTTTTTCCTTTGTAGTGACTTCTTATTGTTTAAAGTAGGTAGCTTTCGTTTGTAGTAGTATTATTTTTGTTTGTAGTAACTTTATTTCGCTTGTAGTAAGTAGTTTTCGTTTGTAGTAGTATTTTTTTTGGTTGTTGTAACTTCTTTTCATTTGTAGTTAGTGGTTATCATTTGTAGTAGCGATTTTTTCCAATTTTTTCGTTTGTAGTAACTTTATTTCGTTTGTAGTATCAATTTTTTCGTTTGTAGTAACTTCTATTCGTTTGTAGTGACCTTTTTTTCTTTGTAGTGACTTTTTATCGTTTAAAGTAAGTAGCTTTCGTTTGTAGTAGTATTATTTTTGTTTGTAGTAACTTTATTTCGCTTGTAGTAAGTAGTTTTCGTTTGTAGTAGTATTTTTTTTTATTGTTGTAACTTCTTTTCATTTGTAGTTAGTGGTTATCATTTGTAGTAGCGACTTTTTCCAATTTTTTCGTTTGTAGTAACTTTATTTCGTTTGTAGTATCAATTTTTTCGTTTGTAGTAACTTCTATTCGTTTGTAGTGAATTTTATTGCTTTGTAGTGACTTCTTATTGTTTAAAGTAAGTAGCTTTCGTTTGTAGTAGTATTATTTTTGTTTGTAGTAACTTTATTTCGCTTGTAATAAGTAGTTTTCGTTTGTAGTAGTATTTTTTTTGGTTTTTGTAACTTCTTTTCATTTGTTGTTTGTGGTTATCATTTGTAGTAGCGATTTTTTCCAATTTTTTCGTTTGTAGTAACTTTATTTCGTTTGTAGTATCAATTTTTTCGTTTGTAGTAACTTCTTTTCGTTTGTAGTGACTTTTTTTCCTTTGTAGTGACTTTTTATCGTTTAAAGTAAGTAGCTTTCGTTTGTAGTAGTATTATTTTTGTTTGTAGTAACTTTATTTCGCTTGTAGTAAGTAGTTTTCGTTTGTAGTAGTATTTTTTTTGGTTGTTGTAACTTCTTTTCATTTGTAGTTAGTGGTTATCATTTGTAGTAGCGATTTTTTCCAATTTTTTCGTTTGTAGTAACTTTATTTCGTTTGTAGTATCAATTTTTTCGTTTGTAGTAACTTCTATTCGTTTGTAGTGACCTTTTTTTCTTTGTAGTGACTTTTTATCGTTTAAAGTAAGTAGCTTTCGTTTGTAGTAGTATTATTTTTGTTTGTAGTAACTTTATTTCGCTTGTAGTAAGTAGTTTTCGTTTGTAGTAGTATTTTTTTTGATTGTTGTAACTTCTTTTCATTTGTAGTTAGTGGTTATCATTTGTAGTAGCGATTTTTTCCAATTTTTTCGTTTGTAGTAACTTTATTTCGTTTGTAGTATCAATTTTTTTGTTTGTAGTAACTTCTATTCGTTTGTAGTGACTTTTTTTCCTTTTTAGTGACTTCTTATTGTTTAAAGTAAGTAGCTTTCGTTTGTAGTAGTATTATTTTTGATTGTAGTAACTTTATTTCGCTTGTAGTAAGTAGTTTTCGTTTGTAGTAGTATTTTTTTTGGTTGTTGTAACTTCTTTTCATTTATAGTTAGCGGTTATCATTTGTAGTAGCGATTTTTTCCAATTTTTTCGTTTGTAGTAACTTTATTTCGTTTGTAGTATCAATTTTTTCGTTTGTAGTAACTTCTATTCGTTTGTAGTGACTTTTTTTCCTTTGTAGTGACTTCTTATTGTTTAAAGTAAGTAAGTAGCTTTCGTTTGTAGTAGTATTATTTTTGTTTGTAGTAACTTTATTTCGCTTGTAGTAAGTAGTTTTCGTTTGTAGTAGTATTTTTTTTGATTGTTGTAACTTCTTTTCATTTGTAGTTAGTGGTTATCATTTGTTGTAGCGACTTTTTCCAATTTTTTCGTTTGTAGTAACTTTATTTCGTTTGTAGTATCAATTTTTTCGTTTGTAGTAACTTCTATTCGTTTGTAGTGAATTTTTTTGCTTTGTAGTGACTTCTTATTGTTTAAAGTAAGTAGCTTTCGTTTGTAGTAGTATTTTTTTTGTTTGTAGTAACTTTATTTCGCTTGTAGTATGTTACATATGCGTAACGAGATTAATATATAATATATACATAGATACAATATACGTATATATACAAGATTCATAGAGAAATATTATAATTAATCAATAAAGCAGACATCGCCGCATCCACCACTTGTATAGTCAAGATATCAGGTGAAGGTTCGCGGAAACGAGCCTGGGAACCTAAACAGCTAAGCATTCTGACCATTCCGGTACAAACATCGACCGTAATCACCCTAGTTATAAGTTTTTATAAAATGTAATTTCTAATATTGAAATTAAATTGTATAATTAGTTAAATTACTAGTTTTCGTTCGCACCCTGCTGCACCTATTCGTAACTGGCGCAGTCGGTAGGATCTTCAATCGGTGCGAAAATATCCAAAATCGAATTTTCGGACTGGTGACTGAAGAACAAAGAACCTGGAAGGCAGCAGCAGGATTTCGGATCCAAAAATCGATACTGAAGCGATTGGACGATGACTACTAATTTATTGTAAGTACAGTTAGAATTTTATCGTGTTCTTATCCTAAAATCCTTTTCCTTAAAATAAAATCCTTTTTCATACATTGTCTTATTAAAATTTGCTCTATAATAATTTAATAGCTAGTAGGCATTGAAAGAAAAGTAAAGATTAATTAGGTACGTGATTTTCGTAATAATGAAATAAGTTTTATAATAATTTTAATTAGGGTGATTGTAATGAATGACTTAAGTTTTTTGATTTTATGAATATTTGTTAAATTAACATTGTAGTAGGTACATATCCGGTTACCGGATAATTAATAGTCTATACCATAATTATAAGTCAAAATTATTATTTCTCAAGTACTAAACATTATCCATTCTTATAAATTAATTTCAAAATGAAATAACTTCGTTTTAATTAGCTACCTAAATTACATTACAAAAAAAAAAACAATATTTAAATATAATCATTTTAAATAAAGGTTCTTAAATAAAATAATTTAAACTAAAATTAAATGAAAGCTATGACGATTTTTATTAATAATTATTCATTTAAACTTGCTCTTTATGATTATTATTTTATTAAATTAATCCAAAATTTTTATCAAAGTACTCCGAATAGTCGAATAGTTTCAGTAGCATTATTTTGAATGTAATAATTGCCCATATAGACTTAGGTACTATATTTCCCAATAAGTACTTACCTAATACCGATCCCTTATACCTCCCTATTCAAGGATAACTATCGATAAAAATTCTTACCTGTACATAGAGGCTGAATGCCCGAAGCCAAGTCATCCAATAAGTAAAGATTTAAGGAAATAACTAATTACAAACCCTGGTACAACTGAAAGATGACGTCAGCACTGCATTATCCCGACGACTACAGAAGATGAATTATTTCTTTTCCAATCTTTGTTTCGCAAAGAAGAAGAAGATGAAAAAATACATCGATCATAGAAACCGAAGAACCTGATAAAAGCCATGAGCTTCCAGCAACATTTTCGTTTCAGAGATAACTCAAATAGTTGCTGGTCTTCGGGAGGAAGGTGTTACATATGCGTAACGAGATTAATATATAATATATACATAGATACAATATACGTATATATACAAGATTCATAGAGAAATATTATAATTAATCAATAAAGCAGACATCGCCGCATCCACCACTTGTATAGTCAAGATATCAGGTGAAGGTTCGCGGAAACGAGCCAGGGAACCTAAACAGCTAAGCATTCTGACCATTCCGGTACAAACATCGACCGTAATCACCCTAGTTATAAGTTTTTATAAAATGTAATTTCTAATATTGAAATTAAATTGTATAATTAGTTAAATTACTAGTTTTCGTTCGCACCCTGCTGCACCTATTCGTAACTAGTAAGTAGTTTTCGTTTGTAGTAGTATTTTTTTTGGTTATTGTAAGTTCTTTTCGTTTGTAGTTAGTGGTTATCATTTGTAGTAGCGATTTTTTCCAATTTTTTCGTTTGTAGTAACTTTATTTCGTTTGTAGTATCAATTTTTTCGTTTGTAGTAACTTCTATTCGTTTGTAGTGACTTTTTTTCCTTTGTAGTGACTTTTTATCGTTTAAAGTAAGTAGCTTTCGTTTGTAGTAGTATTATTTTTGTTTGTAGTAACTTTATTTCGCTTGTAGTAAGTAGTTTTCGTTTGTAGTAGTATTTTTTTTGGTTGTTGTAACTTCTTTTCATTTGTAGTTAATGGTTATCATTTGTAGTAGCGATTTTTTCCAATTTTTTCGTTTGTAGTAACTTTATTTCGTTGTAGTTTCAATTTTTTCGTTTGTAGTAACTTCTATTCGTTTGTAGTGACTTTTTTTCCTTTGTAGTGACTTTTTATCATTTAAAGTAAGTAGCTTTCGTTTGAAGTAGTATTATTTTTGTTTGTAGTAACTTTATTTCGCTTGTAGTAAGTAGTTTTCGTTTGTAGTAGTATTTTTTTTGGTTATTGTAAGTTCTTTTCGTTTGTAGTTAGTGGTTATCATTTGTAGTAGCGGTTTTTTCCAATTTTTTCGTTTGTAGTAACTTTATTTCGTTTGTAGTATCAATTTTTTCGTTTGTAGTAACTTCTATTCGTTTGTAGTGACTTTTTTTCCTTTGTAGTGACTTCTTATTGTTTAAAGTAGGTAGCTTTCGTTTGTAGTAGTATTATTTTTGTTTGTAGTAACTTTATTTCGCTTGTAGTAAGTAGTTTTCGTTTGTAGTAGTATTTTTTTTGGTTGTTGTAACTTCTTTTCATTTGTAGTTAGTGGTTATCATTTGTAGTAGCGATTTTTTCCAATTTTTTCGTTTGTAGTAACTTTATTTCGTTTGTAGTATCAATTTTTTCGTTTGTAGTAACTTCTATTCGTTTGTAGTGACCTTTTTTTCTTTGTAGTGACTTTTTATCGTTTAAAGTAAGTAGCTTTCGTTTGTAGTAGTATTATTTTTGTTTGTAGTAACTTTATTTCGCTTGTAGTAAGTAGTTTTCGTTTGTAGTAGTATTTTTTTTGATTGTTGTAACTTCTTTTCATTTGTAGTTAGTGGTTATCATTTGTAGTAGCGACTTTTTCCAATTTTTTCGTTTGTAGTAACTTTATTTCGTTTGTAGTATCAATTTTTTCGTTTGTAGTAACTTCTATTCGTTTGTAGTGAATTTTATTGCTTTGTAGTGACTTCTTATTGTTTAAAGTAAGTAGCTTTCGTTTGTAGTAGTATTATTTTTGTTTGTAGTAACTTTATTTCGCTTGTAATAAGTAGTTTTCGTTTGTAGTAGTTTTTTTTTTGGTTTTTGTAACTTCTTTTCATTTGTTGTTAGTGGTTATCATTTGTAGTAGCGATTTTTTCCAATTTTTTCGTTTGTAGTAACTTTATTTCGTTTGTAGTATCAATTTTTTCGTTTGTAGTAACTTCTTTTCGTTTGTAGTGACTTTTTTTCCTTTGTAGTGACTTTTTATCGTTTAAAGTAAGTAGCTTTCGTTTGTAGTAGTATTATTTTTGTTTGTAGTAACTTTATTTCGCTTGTAGTAAGTAGTTTTCGTTTGTAGTAGTATTTTTTTTGGTTGTTGTAACTTCTTTTCATTTGTAGTTAGTGGTTATCATTTGTAGTAGCGATTTTTTCCAATTTTTTCGTTTGTAGTAACTTTATTTCGTTTGTAGTATCAATTTTTTCGTTTGTAGTAACTTCTATTCGTTTGTAGTGACCTTTTTTTCTTTGTAGTGACTTTTTATCGTTTAAAGTAAGTAGCTTTCGTTTGTAGTAGTATTATTTTTGTTTGTAGTAACTTTATTTCGCTTGTAGTAAGTAGTTTTCGTTTGTAGTAGTATTTTTTTTGATTGTTGTAACTTCTTTTCATTTGTAGTTAGTGGTTATCATTTGTAGTAGCGATTTTTTCCAATTTTTTCGTTTGTAGTAACTTTATTTCGTTTGTAGTATCAATTTTTTCGTTTGTAGTAACTTCTATTCGTTTGTAGTGAATTTTATTGCTTTGTAGTGACTTCTTATTGTTTAAAGTAAGTAGCTTTCGTTTGTAGTAGTATTATTTTTGTTTGTAGTAACTTTATTTCGCTTGTAATAAGTAGTTTTCGTTTGTAGTAGTATTTTTTTTGGTTGTTGTAACTTCTTTTCATTTGTAGTTAGTGGTTATCATTTGTAGTAGCGACTTTTTCCAATTTTTTCGTTTGTAGTAACTTTATTTCGTTTGTAGTATCAATTTTTTCGTTTGTAGTAACTTCTATTCGTTTGTAGTGACCTTTTTTTCTTTGTAGTGACTTTTTATCGTTTAAAGTAAGTAGCTTTCGTTTGTAGTAGTATTATTTTTGTTTGTAGTAACTTTATTTCGCTTGTAGTAAGTAGTTTTCGTTTGTAGTAGTATTTTTTTTGGTTGTTGTAACTTCTTTTCATTTGTAGTTAGTGGTTATCATTTGTAGTAGCGACTTTTTCCAATTTTTTCGTTTGTAGTAACTTTATTTCGTTTGTAGTATCAATTTTTTCGTTTGTAGTAACTTCTATTCGTTTGTAGTGAATTTTATTGCTTTGTAGTGACTTCTTATTGTTTAAAGTAAGTAGCTTTCGTTTGTAGTAGTATTATTTTTGTTTGTAGTAACTTTATTTCGCTTGTAATAAGTAGTTTTCGTTTGTAGTAGTATTTTTTTTGGTTTTTGTAACTTCTTTTCATTTGTTGTTAGTGGTTATCATTTGTAGTAGCGATTTTGTAGGAGCGAGTATTTTAGTACTACAAACGAAAGCTACTTACTTTAAACGATAAAAAGTCACTATA
This sequence comes from Thymelicus lineola, assembly GCA_963932265.1. Lineage (NCBI taxonomy): Eukaryota > Metazoa > Arthropoda > Insecta > Lepidoptera > Hesperiidae > Thymelicus > Thymelicus lineola. The sequence goes on along the minus strand of CAWVQL010000108.1, from coordinate 1,141 downwards.
AAGGAAAAAAAGTCACTACAAACGAATAGAAGTTACTACAAACGAAAAAATTGATACTACAAACGAAATAAAGTTACTACAAACGAAAAAATTGGAAAAAATCGCTTCTACAAATGATAACCACTAACTACAAATGAAAAGAAGTTACAACAACCAAAAAAAATACTACTACAAACGAAAACTACTTACTACAAGCGAAATAAAGTTACTACAAACAAAAATAATACTACTACAAACGAAAGCTACTTACTTTAAACGATAAAAAGTCACTACAAAGAAAAAAAGGTCACTACAAACGAATAGAAGTTACTACAAACGAAAAAATTGATACTACAAACGAAATAAAGTTACTACAAACGAAAAAATTGGAAAAAGTCGCTACTACAAATGATAACCACTAACTACAAATGAAAAGAAGTTACAACAATCAAAAAAAATACTACTACAAACGAAAGCTACTTACTTTAAACAATAAGAAGTCACTAAAAAGGAAAAAAAGTCACTACAAACGAATAGAAGTTACTACAAACAAAAAAATTGATACTACAAACGAAATAAAGTTACTACAAACGAAAAAATTGGAAAAAATCGCTACTACAAATGATAACCACTAACTACAAATGAAAAGAAGTTACAACAATCAAAAAAAATACTACTACAAACGAAAACTACTTACTACAAGCGAAATAAAGTTACTACAAACAAAAATAATACTACTACAAACGAAAGCTACTTACTTTAAACGATAAAAAGTCACTACAAAGAAAAAAAGGTCACTACAAACGAATAGAAGTTACTACAAACGAAAGAATTGATACTACAAACGAAATAAAGTTACTACAAACGAAAAAATTGGAAAAAATCGCTTTTACAAATGATAACCACTAACTACAAATGAAAAGAAGTTACAACAACCAAAAAAAATACTACTACAAACGAAAACTACTTACTACAAGCGAAATAAAGTTACTACAAACAAAAATAATACTACTACAAACGAAAGCTACTTACTTTAAACGATAAAAAGTCACTACAAAGGAAAAAAAGTCACTACAAACGAAAAGAAGTTACTACAAACGAAAAATTGATACTACAAACGAAATAAAGTTACTACAAACGAAAAAATTGGAAAAAATCGCTA
>CAWVQL010000107.1:0-18615 GCA_963932265.1 Thymelicus lineola | reverse complement strand
GATTCTGAATAAAGTTATGTTATAAATATTCTTGATGTGTTTAAGTTATTACTAAATCCTTCATCGTTTAAATTAAATTAATTCAATTGATATTGATGCAATTTGAAGCAAATGGCCGCTGGTACGGAAGTAGTGTATCGATAACACTTAGCCATTCTCGAAATAATATGCAAAATATACGCATTCGTTTGTAGTAATTTTTTTAGGAATTTATTTCAAGATATCCGACTAAACCAAAATATCCTGAGTAGTAGGTTGGTGTTCAGTTTGGCAATTCTAACACTGCTCGACGCCCCGCGTCTGTGCGCGCTAGGCTCAATATGGCATACTTTATACTTCAGTCGTTGTAATGTGATGTACCACGCGTGTTTTCTATAGAAACTGATATACTTCGGTACAACGTTAAAAAAACGCGTGGTGAGGCAGATCTACGCTCTATAGCGGGGCGCGGAGCAGTGTGAGAATCACCTATTTGTTATATCTACTTAGATATTTAATATTTGGCTATATAGTATAAAATTAGCTGTATATCGAATGTAGCTATAACCAAATATTCGTTCTTGTAAGTAAAATAACTTTTAAGTTCAGTTAAATAAGGTAAATATATTATGGATATCATTATATTTGATATGGTTGCCTAAACTTATTTTTATACCAGTTTTAGGGACTCTTTAATACAAATATTCGACACACCGTAAAAGCGGCGAATATTTTTCCGATTTACTTTCCGGTTTATGGTCATCACTATTTAATTTGCGCCCGAAACTGGTCACCCATGAAACGTCAATTTAGTCTCTAAGATTTGTGGACAGGGTATAAATCAATGACAAAATAAAAAGCAATGACAAAATAAAAAGAGAGGACAGGCCCTAATTTGCGTATATATTTTTTCATTATACATTTATTGTGCAAATATGACCCGAAATACCAAAAATATATCTGTCTTCTTCTCACACGTTACAATATGGATTTGTAGAAAAAGTACAATACATATAGCATATTTCAATTTTCTAGTAACATTTTAATAAAGTCTATGCAAGTCCCGCCTTGAAGCGCTTTTCGGTCAATGACAAAATAAAAAGAGAGGACAGGCCCTAATTTGCGTATATATTTTTTCATTATACATTTATTGTGCAAATATGACCCGAAATACCAAAAATATATCTGTCTTCTTCTCACACGTTACAATATGGATTTGTAGAAAAAGTACAATACATATAGCATATTTCAATTTTCTAGTAACATTTTAATAAAGTCTATGCAAGTCCCGCCTTGAAGCGCTTTTCGGTTCGGACGACATTTTATGAAACGAACATAATAAGTAGTTCGGCTGTCATCTAACGCGTTGTTCGAAGTTTATTTTTGATTTTAATAGTGAATTTGTGTATTTTGCTACTTTTTATTGTGTATCTAAAGTGAACTAAGTAAAACCTAACATGGCAAAGTATTGCATCAGAGGGTGCAATTCAAACTTTCGAAAAAATTACAAAGGATTATCATTCTTCAGGTTAGTTGTAATTTTCATGTGTATTTTGGGTTTATTAAGATTATGTGTCTACATTAGGAATTCTGGACTGCGTTTTCCGCTATTATCTATAATTTCTGATAACTAATTTCAACATAAATAGATCAAGTAAATATTTGAAATGGTTACAAACACACCTAGCGTTGTACCGTACTTTTCGAGTTATCGATATTATATGCAACATTTATTTACATTAGTGATTAAATACTGTTTACCAAAATGTCGCTTTGCCAATGTATCGAAATTCAGAGCCATTGTCATATGTTTCTGGAAATAATATTTAAACATAATATTGCACATTATTATTACGAGTAGATAATAGCACAAACTATTATTAATACTGCTCCTACTGAAATGAAGCCTCTTCCAATAATGGAAGTGTTTGCCCATAATCACCAAGCTGGGCAGGCAGGATTGTGATTGTAGTAAATGGTAGTTGTTACATAGAGGACGCTTCTGCCTGTTCTCCATTATATTCCCTTATTTGCCTCTTATAACACCTGGGGCAAAAAGAGGGATGGCGACAATTGTATTTTGTTCTGCTGTCACCACACAGCTGATAAGGATATAATTTTATATTTTTAAGCAGTGATCTAAAATACATGTGAACTTATTTTATCATGGATTTATAACATTATTTTATCGGTGCATGTATTTTTTTTTAGATTTCCGAAGAATGAAGGACTTAAAAAATTATGGACTGATGATATAGGAGGACCTGCAGGAGTAATATGAATATGCTCCAAGGATTAAGAAAAAAAACTGCGAATAGGACGTTGGATGTTGTTAGGCTAAAGGATGATGTGGTTCCCACTATTTTTCAGTAAGTATACCTACATTTTTTATAATGTAGTAAAGTGAATGCTTGTCTAGGCTCTTTGTTGTCTATACTTTTAAATGTTAATGTAGGTTATTATTCTTTTAGTTTATTTTACACATAATTATACTAAATTGTTGTCATATAAACTTTTGATTTCCATGTTTTATTGTGATAACTATACATTGCATATTCAGTGATAATCTAGCACAGTAATAACTTAATAAGTAAGTAATAATATATGTTTTCTTGCAGCGTATATGCCCATTGACATCAATAAACTTAATCTGATTTACATGGATCAACTGCCAACGACACCAACAAATATGGATGTAGACTTAACAGTTAATATAGGAGTCAGTACCATGGTGAGTATTTTCATCATATCATATAAAAAGAAATCAACTCTCTGATGTATTAATGTACAAAAAAATGATTTCAAATTAAAAATGCTGTTACAACAATTATTTATACAAAAAATCTTTATCAGTTTAAAGCATTTTTATATCTCGTATGTATATGAAATAATCGCCTGGCCACACTTAATGATTATACTCTATATATAATTGTATATGGATATCCTAGTTAATACTTAATATATTGTAAATTACTTTCCAGGTTTTAGCAGCTAAATCTGAAGATAAAATTAAAAAATTAGGCAGACAAGTACAAGAACAGCGTAAGAAAATAAAGATGATGAAGCAGAAAGTATCGACATATCAAATCAAAATTGACGAGTTGGGGAAACAAAATTTAATTTATAAAAATGAACCTGATAGGTATTATATGTACCTAATGGTGCCAGAAATACAGGCTTTGATCCTAGTTCAGGCATCAGACAGTTTTAAATACATGCAATTAAAATGTAACAACTAAAACTGTAACACTGTCAATAAACGATTATTTCATTTCATTTCATTTCATTTCAATGGTAACATTTTCAATAGCGTCAACAGCAAACATGAGAGTTCGTATGAATTACTTTTAATTAAATCAGTAATTATGACTTCTTTATTATCTTTTGTTCTACCATAGTTTTAATTTTTTTTAGATGAACAGCAAATGACGGCACCGTCCACCGTCTTTCGCAGTTCAAGACTCGGAAGAAAAGGGTCCAAAGTGACTACGAGAAATACCTTAGGTTTATCTTTATAAATTAAACTAGTTATAAATTAAATTATATTGTTCGCGCTTGCTACCAACATTACTCGGGACGAAGGAGGTGAGGCGGGGGCTCCAGCCCTTTGCCCGCGCCTATGAACGCCTGCCAACCAGGGACTCCTCTCCTCACGCGTATCGCCATCAGACTTAATAGCATTCTAGACCAATTACTATAAGCTGTATCTTTGTAATATGGTAATTGTCTGCAATAAATATTGTGAAGTTTAACCTTCTTTCTCTCATGTACATGCGTGTACATATATCATATATATTTTATTTCGCAAGAACCTTGAAGTATACCCAGGATCTTAGGAGACCTATATTTGCGTTTGACAATCACCTTTTCCCTCCTGAATTGTTGAATGCTGAAACACTATGTTGGAACATTAGGTTGGATCTTGCTATTTTGAATACATAACAAAACAAAATTCTTTGCGAGATGTAGCCAGAAGTAAGTGTAAAACATAATTATAACGATTAAAAAACTTCTATTTCGGACTACCACAGAAAATAAATTATAGGTATTTTTGTCTTAAAATATTATATCGATATGTAAAAATACAACACTATTTTTATGGGTGGAGCATGGGCGGAGTCGACGCCATTTTAGAGACCTATTTGGCTTCAGATCACGTGACCTTAGGGCCTGTCCTCTCTTTTTATTTTGTCATTGATAAAAAGAGAGGACAGGCCCTAATTTGCGTATATATTTTTTCATTATACATGTATTGTGCAAATATGACCCGAAATACCAAAAATATATCTGTCTTCTTCTTACACGTTACAATATGGATTTATAGAAAAAGTACAATACATATAGCATATTTCAATTTTCTAGTAACATTTTAATAAAGTCTATGCAAACCCCGCCTTGAAGCGCTTTTCGGTTCGGACGCCATTTTTTGAAACGAACATACTAAGTAGTTCGGCTGTCATCTAATGCGTTGTTCGAAGTTTATTTTTGATTTTAATAGTGAATTTGTGTATTTTGCTACTTTTTATTGTGTATCTAAAGTGAACTAAGTAAAACCTAACATGGCAAAGTGTTGCATCAGAGGGTGCAATTCAAACTTTCGAAAAAATTACGAAGGATTATCATTCTTCAGGTTAGTTGTAATTTTCATGTGTATTTTGGGTTTATTAAGATTATGTGTCTACATTAGGAATTCTGGACTGCGTTTTCCGCTATTATCTATAATTTCTGATAACTAGTTTCAACATAAATAGTTCAAGTAAATATTTGAAATGGTTACAAACACACCTAGCGTTGTACCGTACTTTTCGAGTTATCGATATTATATGCAACATTTATTTACATTAGTGATTAAATACTGTTTACCAAAATGTCGCTTTGCCAATGTATCGAAATTCAGAGCCATTGTCATATGTTGCTGGAAATAATATTTAAACATAATATTGCACATTATTATTACGAGTAGATAATAACACAAACTATTAAAAGATTATTAATACTGCTCCTACTGAACTGAAGCCTCTTCCAATAATGGAAGTGTTTGCCCATAATCACCAAGCTGGGCAGGCAGGATTGTGATTGTAGTAAATGGTAGTTGTTACACAGAGGACGCTTCTGCCTCTTCTCCATATTCCCTTATTTGCCTCTTATGACACCTGGGGCAAAAAGAGGGATGGTGACAATTGTATTTTGTTCTGCTGTCACCACACAGCTGATAAGGATATAATTTTATATTTTTAAGCAGTGATCTAAAATACATGTGAACTTATTTTATCATGGATTTATAACATTATTTTATCGGTGCATGTATTTGTTTTAGATTTCCGAAGAATGAAGGACTTAAAAAATTTTGGACTGATTATATAGGAGGACCTGCAGGAGTAATATGAATATGCTCCAAGGATTAATAAAAAAAAACTGCGAATAGGACGTTGGATGTTGTTAGGCTAAAGGATGATGTGGTTCCCACTCTTTTTCCAGTAAGTATACCTACATTTTTTATATTGTAGTAAAATGAATGCTTGTCTAGGCTCTTTGTTGTCTAGACTTTTAAATGTTAATGTAGGTTAATGTAATTCTTTTAGTTTATTTTACACATAATTATACTAAATTGTTGTCATATAAACTTTTGATTTCCATGTTTTATTGTGATAACTATACATTGCATATTCAGTGATAATCTAGCACAGTAATAACTTAATAAGTTAGTAATAATATATGTTATCTTTCAGCGTATATGCCCATTGACATCAATAAACTTAATCTGATTTACATGGATCAACTGCCAACGACACCAACAAATATGGATGTAGACTTAACAGTTAATATAGGAGTCAGTACCATGGTGAGTATTTTCATCATATCATATAAAAAGAAATCAACTCTCTGATATATCAATGTACAATAAAATGATTTCAAATTAAAAATGCTGTTACAACAATTATTTATACAAAAAATCTTTATCAGTTTAAAGCATTTTTATATCTCGTATGTGAATGGAATAATCGCCTGGCCACACTTAATGATTATACTCTATATATAATTGTATATGGATATCCTAGTTAATACTTAATATATTGTAAATTACTTTCCAGGTTTTAGCAGCTAAATCTGAAGATAAAATTAAAAAATTAGGCAGACAAGTACAAGAACAGCGTAAGAAAATAAAGATGCTGAAGCAGAAAGTATCGACATATCAAATCAAAATTGACGAGTTTGGGAAACAAAATTTAATTTATAAAAATGAACCTAATAGATATTATATGTACCTAATGGTAACATTTTCAATAGCGTCAACAGCAAACATGAGAGTTCGTATGAATTACTTTTAATTAAATCAGTAATAATTATGACTTCTTTATTATCTTTTGTTCTACGATAGTTTTAAAGTTTTTTAGATGAACAGCAAATGACGGCACCGTCCACCGTCTTTCGCTGTTCAAGCCTCGGAAGAAAAGGGTCCAAAGTGACTACGAGAAATACCTTAGGTTTATCTTTATAAATTAAATTATATTGTTCGCGCTTGCTACCAACATTACTCGGGACGAAGGAGGTGAGGCGGGGGCTCCAGCCCTTTGCCCGCGCCTATGAACGCCTGCCAACCAGGGACTCCTCTCCTCACGCGTATCGCCATCAGACTTAATAGCATTCTAGACCAATTACTATAAGCTGTATCTTTGTAATATGGTAATTGTTTGCAATAAATATTGTGAAGTTTAACCTTCTTTCTCTCATGTACATGCGTGTACATATATCATATATATTTTATTTCGCAAGAACCTTGAAGTGTACCCAGGATCTTAGGAGACTTATATTTGCGTTTGACAATCACCTTTTCCCTCCTGAATTGTTGAATGCTGAAACACTATGTTGGAATATTAGGTTGGATCTTGCTATTTTGAATACATAACAAAACAAAATTCTTTGCGAGATTTAACCAGAAGTAAGTGTGAAACATAATTATAACGATTAAAAAACTTCTATTTCGGACTACCACAGAAAATAAATTATAGGTATTTTTGTCTTAAAATATTATATCGATATGTAAAAATACAACACTATTTTTATGGGTGGAGCATGGGCGGAGTCGACGCCATTTTAGAGACCTATTTGGCTTCAGATCACGTGACCTTAGGGCCTGTCCCAATGACAAAATAAAAAAGAGAGGACAGGCCTTAAGGTCACGTGATCTGAAGCCAAATAGTTCTCTAAAATGGCGTCGACTCCGCCCATGCTCCACCCATAAAAATAGTGTTGCGTTTTTTATATCGATATAATAGTTTAAGACAAAAAATACCTATAATTCATTATAATTTATTTTCAGTGGTAGTCCGAAATAGAAGTTTTTTAATTGTTATATGTTTCACACTTACTTCTGGCTAAATCTCGCAAAGAATTTTGTTTCGTTAAGTATTCAAAATAGCAAGATCCAACCTAATATTTCAACATAGTGTTTCAGCATTCAACAATTCAGGAGGGAAAAGGTGATTGTCAAACGCAAATATAGGTCTCCTAGGATCCTGGGTACACTTCAAGGTTCTTGCGAAATAAAATATATATGATACATGTAAACGCATGTACATGAGAGAAAGAAGGTTAAACTTCACAATATTTATTGCAAACAATTACAATATTACAAAGATACAGCTTATAGTAATTGGTCTAGAATGCTATTAAGTCTGATGGGGATACGCGTGAAAGTAAGGTAAGGAGAGAAGAGTCCCTGGTTGGCAGGCGTTCACAGGCGCGGGCAAAGGGCTGGAGCCCCCGCCTCACCTCCTTCGTCCCGGGTGATGTTGGTAGCAAGCGCGAACAATATAATTTAATTTATGAAGATAAACCTAAGGTATTTCTCGTAGTCACTTTGGACCCTTTTCTTCAGAGGCTTGAATTGCGAAAGACGGTGGACGGTGCCGTCATTTGCTGTTCATCTAAAAAAATTTAAAACTATCGTAGAACAAAAGATAATAAAGAAGTCATAATTACTGATTTAATTAAAAGTAATTCATACGAACTCTCATGTTTGCTGTTGACGCTATTGAAAATGTCACCATTAGGTACATATAATACCTATCAGGTTCATTTTTATAAATTAAATTTTGTTTCCCCAACTCGTCAATTTTGATTTGATATGTCGATACTTTCTGCTTCAGCATCTTTATTTTCTTATGCTGTTCTTGTACCTGTCTACCTAATTTTTTAAGTTTATCTTCAGATTTAGCTGCTAAAACCTGGAAAGTAATTTACAATATATTAAGTATTAACTAGGATATCCATATACAATTATATATAGAGTATAATAATTAAGTGTGGCCAGGCGATTATTCCATATACATACGAGATATAAAAATGCTTTAAACTGATAAAGATTTTTTGTATAAATAATTGTTGTAACAGCATTTTTAATTTGAAATAATATTTTTGTACATTGATATATCAGAGAGTTGATTTCTTTTTATATGATATGATGAGAATACTCACCATGGTACTGACTCCTATATTAACTGTTAAGTCTACATCCATATTTGTTGGTGTCGTTGGCAGTTGATCCATGTAAATCAGATTAAGTTTGTCGATGTCAATGGGCATATACACTGCAAGAAAACATATATTATTACTTACTTATTATTACTGTGCTAGAGTATCACTGAATATGCAATGTATAGTTATCGCATTATAACATGGAAATCAAACATTTATATAACAACAATTTAGTATAATTATGTGTAAAATAAACTAAAAGAAAAATTACCTACATTAACATTTAAAAGTCTAGACAACAAAGAGCCTAGACAAGCATTCATTTTACTACATACATTATAAAAAATGTAGGTATACTTACTGGAAAAAGAGTGGGAACCACATCATCCTTTAGGCAACATCCAACGTCCTATTGAATATATATTTTTTTTAATCCTTGGAGCATATTCTTATTACTCCTGCAGGTCCTCCTTTATCATCAGTCCATAATTTTTTAAGTCCTTCATTCTTCGGAAATCTAAAAAAAATACATGCACCGATAAAATAATGTTATAAATCCATGATAAAATAAGTTCACATGTATTTTAGATCACTACTTAAAAATATAAAATTATATCCTTATCAACTGTGTGGTGACAGCAGAACAAAATACAATTGTCACCACACCATCCCTCTTTTTGCCCCAGGTGTCATAAGAGGCAAATAAGGGAATATAATGGAGAACAGGCAGAAGCGTCCTCTGTGTAACAACTACCATTTACTACAATCACAATCCTGCCTGCCCAGCTTGGTGATTATGGGCAAACACTTCCATTTTTGGAAGAGGCTTCAGTTCAGTAGTAGCAGTATTAATAATCTTTTAATAGTTTGTGCTATTATCTACTCGTAATAATAATGTGCAATATTATGTTTAAATATTATTTCCCGAAACATATGACAATGGCTCTGAATTTTGATACATTGGCAAAGCGACATTTTGGTAAAAACAGTATTTAATCACTAATGTAAATAAATGTTGCATATAATATCGATAACTCGAAAAGTACGGTACAACGCTAGGTGTGTTTGTAACCATTTCAAATATTTACTTGATCTATTTATGTTGAAACTAGTTATCAGAAATTATAGATAATAGCGAAAAACGCAGTCCAGAATTCCTAATATAGACACATAATCTTAATAAACCCAAAATACACATGAAAATTACAACTAACCTGAAGAATGATAATCCTTCGTAATTTTTTCGAAAGTTTGAATTGCACCCTCTGATGCAACACTTTGCCATGTTAGGTTTTACTTAGTTCACTTTAGATACACAATAAAAAGTAGCAAAATACACAAATTCACTATTAAAATCAAAAATAAACTTCGAACAACGCATTAGATGACAGACGAACTACTTAGGATGTTCGTTTCAATAAATGGCGTCCGAACCAAAAAGAGCTTCAAGGCGGGGCTTGCATAGACTTTATTAAAATGTTACTAGAAAATTGAAATATGCTATATGTATTGTACTTTCTCTACAAGTCCATATTGTAACGTGTAAGAAGAAGACAGCTATATTTTTGGTATTTCGGGTCATATTTGCACAATACATGTATAATGAAAAAATATATACGCAAATTAGGGCCTGTCCTCTCTTTTTATTTTGTCATTGGCCTGTCCTCTCTTTTTATTTTGTCATTGGTATAAATCAAATCAGATCACAGATGTACTCTGTCGAAACGAAAGTTGATTATTTATTTTGGAACTTATAATTTAAACGTTTTAAAAATAAAACCTTAAAGTTCTATTAATATTAAAGATTTACCTATAGTTTCACCTTCTAAATAACTACCTATTATATTATTATATTCTTTTAAAAACTCAACTAAATACATGAACTATGTAATCGGAATCTTGGTTAATGCGGAATTCGCGGTTTCTTTTTAAATCAATATGATCGAGCCGGGTATCATCAGGAAGTTGGATGAAGAAGTAGTAAATAGAATAGCTGCAGGAGAAATTGTGCAGAGACCAGCTAATGCTTTAAAAGAGCTCATCGAAAATAGGTAATATCTCGTGGAATAAATAATATGAACAATATCAAAAATGTGCAGAGGGTTCTCATCACCTCACTGTGCTATGTTACTAACTCAAATTCAACTAAATTTCAACTAAAAATTACATAAATACTATCTATGCAACATAGAATCTCAATGCTGAAAATCAGAGTGTTTTGAATTTGGACTTTAGACACTTGGGTTGGCTGTTATTAACCAATTCACAAGTATGCTCCAGGCCTCAAGATGAGATACTTGGGCCATTATGAGATGAACAACACAGTTCAATAATTAAATAATTCCAACAGCTGCTACAATTTCATTTGTAATTTGAATTTTTTGTTTAAGCTTGGATGCCAAGTCAACAAATATTATAATAACTGTGAAGAGTGGAGGCTTAAAATTCTTGCAGGTTTGTTTTCACTTACCTTTTCAGTGCAGTGAAGTTGTTGACAAGAATACATATTTTTTTACATACTTATATTCATTTTTAATTTTGAAATTTTGAGAGCTAAAAGAAATCTTGACCATAGTCTTATCATGACCGTTTCTTAAGCAAGGATCTCAGATAAGTATAGTAGAATAAAATAATCATATTCTTTTTTAATCTTTCATTTATTGTAGATCCAAGATAATGGAACGGGAATAAGGAGTGAGAATTTGGACATAGTCTGCGAGAGGTTCACCACATCCAAATTGAGAGAATATGAAGATCTCCAAGCCATCAATACATATGGCTTCCGAGGAGAAGCTCTGGCTAGCATCAGCCACATTGCACATCTTACTATACTTACAAAGACAGCTGCGGATAAGTGTGCTTACAAGTAATTTTTTAATTTTAATTTAGTCATACATTTTACATCACTGCACATGAGGCATAACTTTTGTATTTTTGTACTATTCGGCCAAGAAAAGTAGACCATAGTTTCAACTTTATGTATGGAACATAATGTCTAGAATCTCCTATCAAACCAGTGTTATTAGTCCTATATAATAACAATCTTTTTTCTAACTATTGTTTACTTAATTAATTTCAAGACTATTAATATACAGGATGGCTGTTACAGCTATCTGCCCTCTACAGTTGATCCACTACTTATGGGACATCCTGTATATTGCCTAACTAGTAATTACAAACTGAGATACATCTTTCAGTCATTCTATCCTGAACATAAATAAATAAATAATGCTTCACACTCATAGCCCCATACTAGGATTCCCTGTGTCGTGGGTGCCATGGACAACACACTAGACAAGCACACTTACACCCAGACCGAGAACAAATTCAAACTCATCATTCAAATTTCCGCCTCGCTGGGAATCGAACCCAGGAACCTTGGCCCAGAGATCCGGTATGGTAACCATTGCGCCACACGGGTCATAGAATAGAAATAATGTTACTATCTTCCGTTTTCAGAGCATCCTATGAAAACAGTAAACTGAAAGGGCCAATAAAACCATGTGCGGGCAATAATGGTACACAGATAACTGTTGAAGATCTGTTCTACAATGTGATTGCACGTAAAAGGGCTTTGCGGAGTCCTAACGAAGAATACACACATATAATGGAGGTGGTTGGGGGATACGCAATACATAACAGCCATGTTGGGTTCACTCTGAAGAAGTTTGGTGAAAATACTGATATCAAAACCCCTATAAAATCATCAGTGCTTGAGAATGTTAGAATTGTAAGTACATTATTTTAAAATTATGAATTTATTTATTACAAATTTAGCAAGCACTATTATTACTACTATAATAATTAAAAAGGGTTCTGCTTACAGCCTGGGTTGAAACCTTGCTTACATGCCTAATTTTTGTAAAGTTAACAACACATTTTAAAATTAGTAAATTGCCACTCGCTTTGTTAAAATAAATTATCACAATTTTGATCATAAGGACAAGACAACATAATGGACTGTGGCATATGATTATGTATTCTGTGACTGTGGCCTTTATACTTATTATTCTGAGTGGAAATCCAAACCCATAAGGGCAATAGTTTTTTATTCTAGTGATGGTAGTAAATGTAGATAGATAGAGATAGATTGCTTGTTATTAAAATCGTATAATAGAGTATGTCGCAATCTCTTCATTAGTATGCAATAAATTTAAGATCTTATTAAATAGCTAATTTCAGATTCATGGCAACTCGATAGCTAGGGAGCTATTAGAGATTGAGCTGAAAGATCCATCTCTGAAGCTGACTCTGCACGGACACATCACAAATGTAAACTATTCCCACAAAAAAGGAACCCTATTGCTATTCATCAACCATCGATTGGTGGAGTCACAATGTTAGTAGTAAGTTTACAAAATTTTGAAAAAAATATAGAAAGAGTTTTAAAAGTTTGAATTCTTCAAAGAATATAAAAAACTATGTCAACTTGAATTTGAATCCTTTCACCTGTAATTCTTTAAAAGGTATTGTTCAAAACTATCACAAATCAATTATCATCTGAAGTGAAGGATACTTTGTGACAATATATTTATTACCATAATGGACAAAATATTTACAATAATAACTTACTATCAATAATAAGTATAATCTCCCTTTACAGTTTAAATTCTGTGATTTTCAGAATAGTGTTCATATTACACCAAATAATTTTTTTTTCTCTTAAAATGTTTCAGCAATACGAAAAGCAGTGGACACTGTGTACTCAACATATTTACCAAAGAATGCACACGCTTTTGTTTATCTGAGCCTCGAATTAGGTAAGTTAACTTAAGATTCATTAAACTTGTAGTAGTAAAATGCCTAATTTTTAAAGTACATACTTTGAAAAAAAATTTTCAGATCCAAAGAATGTAGATGTCAATATACATCCAACCAAACATGAAGTACAGTTTCTGTATGAGGAACAAATCATTGATAGAATAAAAACTTGCATAGAGAATAAGTTGCTCAGTTGTAACTCATCTAGAGTGATGTACACACAGGTTAGTGACATGAATATCAAACAAATATCCACATACTTAAAAAATAACCGACGTCACCTTGTCTTATCGAGAGTGACGCCGCCCGCTTACCATGTGTGCGTAATTTTTTAGTGCGGTCCGACCAATCCGACGCGGTACGGCCGATTATAACAGCATGGTGTCAATGTGTGCGTGTGATACTTGTACGAATAGAGGAGTTGGTATTACTATGGGTGCCTCACTGAATTTGTTGCTGACAATCCGTCTGGTTCTTTTTTTAAGTCTGTGCAAATATCTGTATTGAATAGGACATTGCATTATTCCTTTACATTAGACCCTTATCACCCTTACAATAAACTGATAAATTATAGTATAGGTATTAAAAGAAATAACTTCATGCTAATGTTAAAATATTTTTAAAAGGCTACTTTACTATCATATGCTTATTTTACTATTTCTTCCTACTATTAAAATAGTCTTATTTTTTTCATTGTATTAAATATCCATCAAGAAAGTCCTTGGACTTAAGGAAAGAGACTATGGATGATAAATTCTAATTGCACTTTCTTAAATACCTTCAGGCACGTTTACCAGGAGCAACAATGGTAGAAGAAATTGTCAAGAAAACAACTGATGGAGCAAAAGTTTATGCAAAAGATTTGGTTAGAGTCAACTCTGATGTACAAAAAATTGATAAGTTTTTTCAAAATAAATCTGTGAATTTTAAAGTTATAGAAAATGAAGAAATGGATGTAGATTTTGCTGAATCTGATAAAATTGTGGTTGAAGAAAACCATAATGATAAAAAAAATAATTTGGAGCACAAAACTAAAATACCAGCGATTGTTATTGATGAAACAATTGATCAAGACGATGATTTACTAGAAAACTCTCTCGTCTCCGAGCCAAATGAAAGTATAAACAGAAGTAAAGAAAAATGGAAGCCTCAAACAACAATTGATAATAATGTTACTTATATAGATCCAAAGGAATCCTTCAAAACTAGAACCTTCCAGTATGAGAGAGTAGAAACTAAGCTAACAAGTGTGAAGCAATTACGAATGGATGTGGAAAACAAGTGTAATTCCAATTTGAGGGAAATATTGGCGAATCTCATTTTCATAGCGTGTATAGATTGTCACAAATCTTTGATCCAACATTCGACCAAATTATACTTATGTAATACAACCAGATTAACGTAAGTTTTAAATTTCATTTGTAATTTTTTATAACTTGTAAAATTTTCTTTCAATTGTCAAGTGATATGAAGCGGCTTGATTTAGTTAATTTGTTACATAATTTTTAACGTATGTTGACTTCTGTGATATTAATGTATTTAATCATTATTTTCAGGGAAGAATTATTCTATCAGACTTTGTTGTATGATTTTCAAAATTTTGGTTTAATCAAATTATCAAATTCACTTCCCTTAGAAGAGTTATTCATACTTGGTCTTAGTTCTCAAGAGGCCGAATGGAAACCTGAATTAGGTAGGTACTTAGTTCTTTTCTAACACTGTTTTACTAATGTACTTTGAAATATATTCTTGTTGTATCACAATAGATTAATAGATTTCGTATACGTAGCACACAGATGACACAGATTTTTTATTTTATTCAGAAAATATAAATACATACATATAGCGTATAGAATCGACACCGCGAACACCATGTATGTCCCAATGCATTGGCGCCACGTGGCTTCAATCTTCAATGGATTCGTTCGATTTTGAAAGGAACGGGGGCTCAATTTTGAAAATGGAACCTACCGGGCGGGACACACATTTTGTGACATTATACTTCACTGACATATTATATAAAGTTGTATTATTGGTAAAATGGATTATTCTGGACTTTTGGTGTTACTAACAGCAGTTAAGTTATTAATGTACATATATTTCCAGGTGATATGAGAGAAATGGCTCAACAGATGACTCAACTATTGGTTAGCAAGAGGTCAATGCTGTTTGAATATTTTTCATTTGAAGTGAACAATGATGGAGAATTATTGGCCTTACCGCTATTGTTAGGTAAGGATGAAGGTTTTGCGAGTTTTGATTTTAGTATAGAATCAAGTTGAAGTTACAAGTATCTGTTTTCTTAAAATACTTGTCTTGAGTCTGGGTTAGTATCAAAATTTAATACAAAATATGGGACTCAAAGGACATTATTTCTTTCATTACCTTTGGAATAAACAAAAATGTGTTTTACATTTATTACAGCAGTACCTACCAAATGAAACTTCTTGACTTGTAAAGCTGTTTTTAATTGTATTTTTTTAATACCGACTATTTTGTTGTGGTATTTTCATGGAGCCGTGACGGTAAAACGTTACAAATTTTTGTTACCACATCTCTTAAATGTCGATATAGAAGTTCCAATTTAAAAATCAAACTACGGATGATTTTCGTAATCTGCGGGCCTATTATGAACTTTTATAAAACCATTCATGTTCCGGGCAATTCATTTCTCGGGCTTTAAACGGCGTATGATTGGCTAAAAAGTGTCACGTGACCGCTTTCGTAACACGAATTTGACGTTTACACTGGAACTTGGCTGGAATTAAGAGCTTATCAGCTGGAAAATCAGAGGACATAGAAAGTACCTGCTACTTGCTACGCCGTACTCTGAGTGCGAACATTTTCCGGCATGTTGGTAGTTGCAACTCCGAATACAATTTATAATTGTTGTTATAAGTAATAGATATACCACCGTTTTTTAACATTGTTGCAGTGCCTATGTCGGGTTAAATGTTTCTTTCTTTCTTTCTCATAATAGACCGGCTGTTCTTGATTTTTTTTTAATTCCAGATGGTCACACGCCCTTCCTAGGTGCATTACCAACTTACCTCGTGCGATTAGTAACTGAAGTGAATTGGCAGTCAGAGAAAGAGTGCTTCGATACGTTTAGCCGACAGACGGCCATCTTTTATTCCCAACCCAACACAGACGATAACGAACAGATAATCAAGTCGGAGCATTGGAAACAGGAACACATAATATTCCCGGCCATCAGAAGAAACTTTCTTCCACCTACTGGGTTTGTGAGCAACGGTGCCATTCTACAAATTGCGAACCTTTGTGATCTGTATAAAGTTTTTGAAAGATGTTAAATACTGTTTTGTTAATAGATTTTTAAGTGCCATTAAAATTAAATTGATAAATTTTCTGTTTTTTTTTGCATAATACTCGAGGACTTACAAGCAGATCTTGTTTATTTACTTAAAAAATATTTAAAGAATTTTAAAACTCTACTTTAAAAAAGATGTGCACAATTTACTAAATGATGACAGGGAAATCCGAGCAATATGTAATAAATGCAATGGACATTTTAAAATTACCAGAAAGAAAAATCCTAACAATTCACACTAACATCACAATTCCTAAGTCACATCGATATTTAATAAAACAAATATTGTCACAAAAATAATTATTTATTACAAAGGTCAGCTTACAAGAATGTCTATGAATCAACAACATAGTTGGGATGTACCACGAGCAATGGGTCGTCTTCGATCTCCTGTTCCGAAGACTTCTGAGTTGATTTGAGGCCAGTTGTTGACAGCGGGATTATTACTTGGTCCTAAAACATTGAAATTAAGTAATAAAAGTTAAGCTCCAAATTTATTTCGATTTAGTATATAAATAAGTATAATATATAAAAGGCAAAAGTGATTGACTGATGAATCATCGCGTAGGCCAAACTCTTAGGACTAGAAACTTAAAATTTCACACACGTCGCACGCTCAGTGGAAAAAAGGCATAAGATGAAAATTGCAATTTTACAGGAGAGCAAAAAAACTGTTCAAATAACAGTAAGTAGTCAAAGATAATTTACATTACGATTTCTTGCACAAAACCGTCAAGAATAATGATAAAAAAAAATTTGAGCATATGCAGCTTTTGTCCCTCTTTCCAATCATATTAATAACTAAAATTCAAAGTAATACGACTTACGCTTTTTTCCATGAAGGTGCGACGTATTCCTTTTATGACGTAGGCATCCACTAAGGAAGTATTTTTAAAAATTCAACCCCCAACGGGGTGAAATAGGGGATAAATATGATAAGCATAATTTCCGCGTGCTAAGCTGCGGCAACAGCTAGTTTATAATATTAGTATATGCAGTAAGATATACTTACATAGAAGAGAAGATGTGAAAGTTTGTGAGTGTTACTTTTTTACGCAAAAACTACTGAATGAATTTCCATGATATTTAGCAAACAGTAGACCAATCTGATTGAAAGCTCGAGCCTCCTAGCTTCTTATATTTCATTGATATTTCTAACTGAAAACATAACTAATTAACTCACATGGTACATGAGGCGGTCAATGACTTTCTCCACCAAGGTCTTTCTCTCCAGCAGTTCGTCTTCACTCTCGATCTGTCCCTGTGCCACCAGCTGCTCCAAATACCAGCTCACTACTGCACTCTTGCGCATGCCAGAACTCTCTTCACCTGGAATTATTATAACACTTTTTGTTAATATAACCCGTGTTACAATGGTTACCATGCCGGATCCCCACGCCGAGGGTCCTGGGTTCGATTCCCAGCGAAGCGGAAAAAGACAAGAATCAATGATATTGTATGTATAAAAAGAGGTAGTTAAGCCAAGAGGGCGCTGAAATTAAGACAATCGAATTTAGTCAGCTGTAGCGATTTCATTATGAAATTTGACAGCTTCCTTTGAGTGATTGAATCTAAAGTTGTTATCAAAAACTGAACCTCGCAATGTATGAACATAACATATCTAAAGTAAAATATCTTTGACAAGCAAGACAAACCCAAGAACAGAAATTCAAACTCATTCTTTCTGCCACGGTGGGAATCAAACTTAGGACCCTGGGGTAGGGCCAATCCAGTATAGTAACCATACTGAATGAATGCCCGCGCTTTTAGTGCCAGAAGGATACAGCTCAAACTCGAGGTCAATATGCACATTGAGACCTCAGGCTGGAACTCCCTTCTGGCAGGACCAAAATTCACTGACTACTGTATCAGTGTCATAAAAACAGTTGAATAGCAAAATAAATAGAGCCTTTAAATAATACCTATATTAGGTACGAGTATATATTTTCATATTTATATTATATTCTTTATTTGACTATGAGTACGAATAATCAACGTAATTAGGGATTATTTATTCATGTATAATTTTACAATATTCCAATATTACAAACATTATTATTTTTATG
>CAWVQL010000106.1:0-60773 GCA_963932265.1 Thymelicus lineola | reverse complement strand
GGCATCAGTTCGCGAACGAGACCGAGACAGGAGACAGAGACGCGAGACCGGAGACCGCGCGACAGTCGCTGCCCTGGACTAGTAGTGTCTCGGTCTCGTCGTGTCGCGCTCGAATTGAACGTGTGTTTATTGTAAAAAATTACTACTTTTCCTGACGAAGACTGTGAAAAACTGATTGAACTGATCAGACAGCACCCTCCGATATACATTACTCAACTGGAGTCCTACAGAGACGAAAATTTAAAGAAAAATATTTGGAAAAACATAGCTGAAACCATAAATAAAACCTTCTTCTTCCTCCAATGGAAGTTCTAATTAGACAGTGTAAATTAATGGCACAGTACAACATAAGTAACTCCATCGACAGACTCTGAAATTGAATGAATTGTAGCTTTGGTCGCGGTCTCGGTCTCGACCCACAGTAGATGCTAAAGAGACCGAGACACTTGTCGCGGTCTCCTGTCTCGGTCTCTTGTCTCGGTCGCTTGTCTCTGTCGCGGCGCGAACCGCCACCTTAACACTAAACGTACGAGACACATTGCATCGACGAGCTTCAACTCAATTCGAAACGTCTCACGTTTAAATTTTATTATTTATCTTAGATCGGATGCGAGAGAAAGATTTGTATACTGTCTTTATAAATATAAATGACTCCCCGTCGCTTCGCTTCAAGGAAACATGCAACCTACTAAAGGATATCGATGGGCCACGTGACAATCCCTAGTATGATCTCTATTTTAACGCTGCAGCTTTTTAGTAAGCTGAGGTTATAACTACTATTTTTTTTTCTACAAACGTAGTGTTTACTCCTGTTTTTTTTTCTCCTATAGTCTTTGTCTACTTTCTATATGATGTATATTTTATAGAGCAACATTGGCTGTTACTTTCTGGAACTCCTCTTTCCTTCAGAAGAGGGTGGTGTAAAGAACAATGTTTGTTATATGTTACAATGATTGGTACTCACGTTTCTGCCAAATTAGAACTACGATTTTACAATGAAAATTGGCGCCCAACTTTAATTAATTTATTGAGAATTAGAAATTCCAATGTAGTACATTTTGTCCCTCCCAATTTACGTCGTATTGTCTCGGGGAATTTGCTTTTACGAAATAACCTCGATTGGTCCTATGACCGAAGAATACTAATTTACTATACAACTGTGAATAAAGGATATTATGCAGCTTTGTCATAATTACATTGTTACACAGTTTTGAACATTATTATCTCGCAACTGAAGGCAGTAAGGCGGAGTAAAGAGGACTCAAGGTAAAATGATTGCGTGAAACGGATACTAAGGAAAAAATCTTCAAAGCGATAAGTATGTCAGATTATTAAAAATATATATTTTCTGTCCTCAGAACAGGCGTTTCAATAGCGAACAGGTTATTATGCTTCGCTGCTCAATTCTCGCGATTAATATTTACATGTAGTACTATTTCCAATCCACGGCCTTTAACACGATAAGTTTAAAGAAAAACAAAAATATTATCAATCTGAAACATAAAATAATTGTTAATCTGGCTTATTTCCTCGTTCACTCAGTGTTGTTTAACACTCAAGCTTCCGGTCATCACTCTTCCTTACCGCTCGGTTGCCATTTTTGCTTCATTATCTATTTTCGTGTCGCGGCCTCAACACGTCTCGACTGTCCTTAGACTCATTACTAGAGATTCCCTAACGGACAGTCTATGTTAACGAAACGGTGTGAAGAAAAGAAGAAAATTTTAAAATAACTATAATATTTGGAGGAAATACAGGATAAAAGTGTTATTCAGATGTGAATCAACCAATTTTTACGTATAATATCAGTGGATCAAAGGATACCTTTACCAGTAAGTGTTTTACGATTTATTATTATCTTCAATTCTATTTTTAGGAAGATACCCACATTATTTATGAATTCAAGTGGCAGCTACTTTTTATTGGCATGATAAAAACAATTATGATACGGGCGTCAGAATATTCACCAAAATAATTATGTGAACAAAGAATTTAATATTTTGATTCTTTTAATGTGCATTCACATTTGTGATGCGAGTAGTACGATGGGACTGCTACCTTCACATACTACCCTTTGCGTTTCAACTGTTGATGTTACACAAAGTGATTCCAATATTCGCCGAGGATGAACCTCGACCACCTTCACTGTGTTGAAATATAACTAAATAATTGAGACAATTATCGATGGCGTAATTAAAGCAATGACGCAAACGTTTATATGTGTTTTAGTTTAATTACCTGAAGAGATAATTTGATATCCTGGTTCTTTTAATGTAAATCAACGTTAGTGATGCGAGCACTACAATGGGACTGCTACCTTCACAGAACGACCTTTTGTGGTTAATTTGTTGATCTTACATAAAGTGATGCGAATGCTTCTTTTGGGTTCATTTCCTTCACAAATAATGCACTTTTTCTGAGTGTCAAATAAGAACCAGAACTATTGATATAATTACATAAAGTGATGCGAATGCTTCTTTTGGGTTCATTTCCTTCACAAATAATGCACTTTTTCTGAGTGTCAAATAAGAACCAGAATTATTGATATAATTACATCAAAAGTACTAGTAGTTACAATCTTTTATCATACATAATCTTTAATCAAAATAAAGAAATTCAAATGAAGTTTTATTCCTAAACTTTATAAGGAAATTGACTTGTAATCCTGTGCACTTTGATGTCCTCATTTCTACCACATACTAGCAGTACCTACCTGATATGATTGGTCCTCTTCTGAAATATAAAATCCAGTACTCGGCAACTGTGCCCTTTTTTGTGCCTTTTTTAAGGACACTTTTAGTACTGAATGCCTGAACTATGGCAACCATTTCGGACATCCTACAATTATATTTCTTTGCTGCGCGTCTGTACCAAATAGATACGCATGGTTTATAACTGCTCCCTTTAGTAGGGCTATAAAGTTATAATAGAGGACTCTGAGACTATCTAAATTGTCGATTGATCGATACAATCACTATAACGTCAATAATACTTGACGCCTCTTCTTGATATTTATAACTAAGAAGTTGAAGAATACATCAAAGAAGATGAAAATTTACTTCTCTCTTTGTGGTTAGACTGGAAAATCAAAAGCTACGAAAGCCATTATCATGTCAAGACAGGATGAAAAAGGATTCAAACTAGTGATTTCTAAAACATAAGTCTTTATTGAACCATACGGGATAAGTTTTTTCGAAGACGACTTTACACTCGGGAAATTCTACGCAAACCGCCGTTGTGCTGCCGCCGCCATCGCCGCCGCGCCCTGTCGCGAGCGCACTCTAATGGAAGTTGCTGTTGGCTTTATAGGTCTTACAGCATGACGTAGGACAGTCGTGAAAATGCCCACTATATGACTCGGAGAGTAAAACGGCTGTCCATCTAAATGGCATCCTAGGAATGTTCTTAGAATGTTTCACTAAAAGCGTCATTCCAACCTCAATTTGCAAACAAAACCTTGCAAATTATATCGCTACAGTTCGTAGCTTGATGTCGTGGCCTTTTATGGTCAAAAGCTTGTTAGACTTAATGTCAGTCGACAAATTTTAATTTTTAACGCAGCGTGAATCATTTTAAGCTTTGCGGCTAATGGCCTCGCGTAAATATTGTATACCTACAATGTAAGTAAATCCATACTGCAGATTACAATATTATTACTGTAACCCATGGTGTAATTATTACAAAAAGTGTGTAATCACTAAGAAAGTTATCCACTATTGAATTAGTGATAAACGGTTCAGCCTACTCAGCAGACCGCCAGCCGAAGAACACCCGCATAATAATCCTGATACATTTCAGGGTTGAAA
Source organism: Thymelicus lineola (assembly GCA_963932265.1). Classification (NCBI taxonomy): domain Eukaryota; kingdom Metazoa; phylum Arthropoda; class Insecta; order Lepidoptera; family Hesperiidae; genus Thymelicus; species Thymelicus lineola. The sequence continues at coordinate 56,967 of CAWVQL010000106.1, read as the reverse complement.
TAAGCAGGTTATTTGATACATGATTTGTCATTATCTAGTCGTATCTAAATATGATACATAATAAAATTTAGATTTTGTTTACAACAATAATCTCTCCTTTTACTTTCAAAGCTTAATCAGCCTGATGACAAGTTTAAGATTCATTTTAAGCAGAACAGCTCGCACCCATTATAAGATGGATGCCTTGTGTAAGTACTGCATTCTGCTTTAACACAGGGGTAATTAATTATACCTACAATTTTTATAAAAATTGCTAATATTATTTAGCATTACCGGTTTCTTTTTTAAAAGATACTTTTTTTTCTAATTTCAAGATAATGTTTATTTCGACTTTATGTGATTTGAATACTACAGTTACTGCACCGCTGGATTTTAACCTACTATTGAAATCCATTATCAACCGAATCAGTCAACATTATTTTTTAAAGAGATGGTTTACCAGTTGGCAGGTCAATAGATACATGGAATGTAAGAGTTTACAATTGATAGCACTAATGTTGCCCTATAAATTTGGCTCTATACCTATCTATTATGATAATAGTTGTGTAATCTATGGTAGAAATATAATATTTAGTCTTTTACACGTAAAGTGATATTTCTTAGAAATATTCCAAAGGAAAAATGAGATGAGTTAAACTCACATCCAAAATGCATATAGCAAGACCTCCAAGGTTTAGAATATAGTTGGTTGCAATTTTTCAATTTTTAACCATGAGCGTTAAACTTATGAAAAAATTACAAAATCAGACATAAATGCAATAATTTATAATTTTTCATTCAGCACATAACATTCGTTTGAACTTCATGTTTTGTTGCATTAACATGAGCAAAGTGCTTACGATTTATAGAAAACTCTTACTATATAAACATATAACTATATAACATTGCAATTACTGACAGCCATATAAATCCTTACTGAAAGGGCTATGAACTACGGGAGATATAATATGTGATATATACTTATTATTTTCGTGTTCTTTTCACTAATTTTTCCAAGGGTTATGGGAAAAAACAAAGTATCTAACTGTCTTTTGTGCATTACCACAATTGCTATTATTAAAAATATATATATAATAAAATGTTAATAAATAAAGTAATCAAAGTCACAGATGGCTATCTCAGCCCTGTCTAGTATACTACATAATATAACGATAAATTATAAAAATTATCAAGAATAATTTATTGACAGCCCAATTATAAATTGTTGATTTCGTATTCCAGATCCTCTCTAAATTTTCGGAAAAATTTACGATAACAATTGTATTAATATAATACCAAAACAAGAATTAGTGTTCCACTTCGTTCGATCAATTACTTATTATTTAAATTTATATTGTATGCCCATCTGTGGCAGGGATATGGCGGATATTATAATTATATAACATGAGAACTTTATTTACCTATGTACCTACCTATATATTTCACAATAAATTAATTTGAATGGATTATAAATTCTCTATCTTGTATGCGAAACATTATATAGACGTAATTGTTCTGGAGTAATACCAGACAATTTTTTTAATAATTGTTTTTTGTACGTAACATAGGTATAGGTATACCTCTATAGGTATAGTATATTATCTCGGGATGAATATAATATATCGATTGATATAATGTATTTGGATTTCTAAATGTGAAATATTTATTTATACGAATACTGTAATTTAAAATAATAAAATATTTAACTTATCTACACTATTCATATAATATATGCTGATGGAGAGTGAGTTAATACTCATGTTACATATCAAAAATTTTTTTATATTACATAATAATAATAATAAACAAATAAACCAGAATATACATTTTGATTACATCATAATCAAATCTATTCATAAAAACCTGAAGTGTGACTAGATACATTTTATATGAGAAATTATGCTATTTAACTAGCTGAGATCTACATGTTCTTATAAAAATAAAAAATGATTGTCTTCGTAATTTAATTTTTGATTTATTGGTTCCAGAGAAGCACACCCACAAGAGTGGTGTGTTTTTGCTTCTACCTTGAAAGGCAGAAAGCGTGCATGTAATAAGGAAGACAGCCACATGGAGCGCATTTTTCAGTTTTTATAAGGTTTTAGAATAATAGTATTCTATCTTAACAGAATTTCATATTCGTTAGATCCATTCTTGATTTTCAATCATATTTGTTATTTTCCCTTCTTTCTTCAAATAATCCTTATATTTAATGTTATATTAAGCTTACTTATGTAAGCAATAACCTCTACGCATATATTAAAAATAATTGGGACATTAATCAATACTATTTATTTATGTACACTATATTGACCACAATATAACAATATTAACGGATAAATAAATGGCGAGCTTAATGCTAGTGCAATCTGTATTTGTTATTGATTAATGATAAAAAAAAAATTGTATCATAGGCATACTTCATTATTTCCATATTATATTAAAGGATACATCCTATATCTACTTTAAACATCTACATGTAAATATTAATCGCGAGAATTGAGCAGCGAAGCATAATAATTATTGATAAAACGAACTTACCTGTACGTGAAGTTCTATCAAAATTATGCGAGCTGCTCAATTCGAAGCGATTAATAGGTCCCCCCCATAAAATGAAAGGACCCACCCTAGCAGTCTGTATCCTTTAATTTATCTTTAAACTAAATGAAGCAAAAATGGCAACCGAGCGGTAAGGAAGAGTGATGACCGGAAGCTTGAGTGTTAAACAACACTGAGTGAACGAGGAAATAAGCCAGATTAACAATTATTTTATGTTTCAGATTGATAATATTTTTGTTTTTCTTTAAACTTATCGTGTTAAAGGCCGTGGATTGGAAATAGTACTACATGTAAATATTAATCGCTTCGAATTGAGCAGCTCGCATAATTTTGATAGAACTTCACGTACAGGTAAGTTCGTTTTATCAATAATTATATTTAAGTTTCAAAGAATAAATATTAATTAACGAAAAAATTAAGAATATCTTTCGATCCCATCATTAGAAAGAAGCATAGCGCCGAGACCTTTAGTGCTAAAAAGCTGTAATTTGGCATAAATATATTTATTTAAACTCCAAAATCATAGAATAAAATATTGAAAGCCTTCTTTATGTAAATAGCCGTCAAACAAGTAGTAGACCCACCAGATGGTGAGTGGCTGTCACCCATGGCATAAGTAACACTTCAGCCATGGCATAATAATATGACGGCCAATATTGAAAAGAGAAGTAATAATGGACTGCCTTTCAAGCCACCAGGCGAAGAACACGACAAATTGTTACAATTACTTCAAGCTAAGTATTTAAACTAATTAATTAGTCTATTTTAACTATGAATTTTGCGATTTGAGAAATATAGGCCGTGTCCGAACTCGGATGTCACAATCATTTTAACGTACCTACAATAAAACAAGTGCTTCGTCCTATTGCTGTCAGATAAGAGATTGCCTTTCATTATGCGAGCTGCGAGCTATCTCGGCCTTTCTTTGATAACAGGACTGCCAGTTCAACGTATCTATACTAATATTATAAAGAGGAAAGATTTGATTGTTTGCATTGAATAGGCTCTGAAACTACCGAACCGATTTGAAAAATTCTTTCACTGTTTGGAAACTACACCATTCACGGGTGACATAGGCTATATATTTTTTTTACTATTTTTCCTGAAACGAAGCGAGGGCGATTTCCTAGTATCTAATAAGATTTAAAAGAGGAAAAGATTTAAAACATGCACTGTGACGCATGTTAAATCTGCCCGGTATCATGAGACATAAATATTGTTTTCTTAACGATTCCGTGAAGTGTAAAACAAAAAATTGTAATTAACCTTTATTATCCGCAAAACTCGGTACTTTAGTTTATCGGTTTTTCTAAATAAACATCGGAGTAGTGTCCAATTGATAAGTGTTATCAAATCATACTATATAATATCCAACTTTGTTTAAAAATGATCAGTGTTATTACTGCACGAGATCAAGATGTCCATGAAATTAGGTAAGTATTTAAAATTATTGCTCACGAGATCTTAATTTATTGCATATTATTATCCAGATGTGTCGCAAAGGAGCTTATTTTAATATGTATATCGTTCAAAAACATTTTGTTCAGAATGACTTTTTCCCTATTATGTATAGCTAATCTTTTCTAATCTTAGATTTTAATTTTCTAACATAAGAGTAGAAAGTTTTTAGAAAATTTATGAACCTCGAAAGGTTGATTAGGAACTTATTATCATTTTGTATTTTGTTTTGAAATAATTCTCCCTCCTATCCATAGACAAATATTGGATTATGTCTCGTAGTCTGGCCAGGCCGGAGAAACCGGAACTAGGTATATCGTAATGAAGAAGGATTAGGTAACTATCCTGTTTCTTTGCTGTTTCTTGAGCGTTCTTGTCGAACATTTTCCAATACAGCTGGCAAACAATTCGTAACATTATCGGTACCAATGTTTTTTAATTTTTTTACACGTCAAAAATATTATAACTACGTATACAAATATACAGGGTGTCCCAGCGCGAAGTGACCGCCCGGCGTCTATTGATTATGTGGACAAAACTATCGACAAAAACCATTAAAGTAAAGGTCTTATCGGTTCGGTTTATTTTTTATTAGCTTTTTAATTTTTTTTAGAAAAACCTGACTTGTTGCACTATTTTCAAAATAATTTTTTTGTTTTTACATTTATTTTCATTCTGTTTTTTGTATTTAGTAGCTGTTTTCATAGTTTATCTATTCGAGGTATAAAATCTACCTTAAATTGAATACGACATTTTTTTAAAACAAATTAAGTAAATTTTTTTTGAAAAAAATTACCCATTTTCATTGAATTTCGCTAAAAAGTTAGAAAAATGCCCTATGAATATTATTTTTTTATTATTTATTATTAAATAACATGATATTACCTACAAAATCTCATTAAAATGTTTGTAGTTATCTCAGTCATTTACCGAACTACAAACTCTTGAAGTATGCACCCTATTTTCGATAATAAGAAGAGTAGACTTTTAAAACCAGGCTAGTAGATCATTTAAGTGTCTTACTATCAAGAATACCTTTTGTCCTTTGATATAATAATTTTAAAGGTAAGGAAACAATAAAAACAAATGGAAATTTAAATCATTTATTTAAAAAAATCAGTAATTCATTCATAACGTTTTCGAAACGACCGCCATTGGCATTAATACAAGCTAAGGCTCAAAATGACATCCTTTTGAGTGGTTCTTTGCACTTCCAAGAGGTTCGCTCCTATTTTTGTAGCATCAGCATCAATACTTTGTTTCAATTGAGACCTTGGAGGACCATGCTACTGGACCACCTGTCTCTCTTGGTCTCCTGATTTAACGCCTCTTAATTATTATTTTTGGGGTCACATTAAACAAAAAGTGTATGCTGTGCCAATAGCTACGAGAGAACAATTGAAACAGAGGATTGATGCTGCTACCATAAAAATAGGAGCGAACATTTTGAAAGCGCAAAGAACCACTCAAAGGATGTCATTTTGAGCCTTAGCCTGTATTAATACCAATAGCGGTCGTTTAGAAAACCTTATGAATTAATTACTGTTTTTTTTAAATAAATGATTTAAATTTCCATTTGTTTTTATTGTTTCCTTACCTTTAAAATTATTATATCAAAGGGCAAAAGGTATTTTTGATAGTAAGACACTTAAATGATCCACTAGCCTGGTTTTAAAAGTCTACTCTTCTTATTATCGAAAATAGGGTACATACTTCAAGAGTTTGTAGTTCGGTAAATGACTGAGATAACTACAAACATTTTAATGAGATTTTGTAGGTAATATCATGTTATTTAATAATAAATAATAAAAAAATAATATTCATAGGGCATTTTTCTAACTTTTTAGCGAAATTCAATGAAAAAGGGTAATTTTTTTCAAAAAAAATTTACTTAATTTGTTTTTAAAAAATGTCGTATTCAATTTAAGGTAGATTTTATACCTCGAATAGATAAACTATGAAAACAGCTACTAAATACAAAAAACAGAATGAAAATAAATGTAAAAACAAATAAATTATTTTGAAAATAGTGCAACAAGTCAGGTTTTTCTAAAAAAAAATTAAAAAGCTAATAAAAAATAAACCGAACCGATAAGACCTTTACTTTAATGGTTTTTGTCGATAGTTTTGTCCACATAATCAATAGACGCCGGGCGGTCACTTCGCGCTGGGACACCCTGTATATAGACAACAAAAGAACCTTCAAAAACCCATGAAAATCCTTTAAAAGACCTCGAAAACCCTTCGAAAGACAATCGCCACATCCTGTGTATAGTAGAAGACTTTACCGCAAGGACTGAGCGAACCTTGAACACTTTAACAAACTTTAATATTTTATTTTTTCCAGTTGTCCTATTCCTCCTGGTGTCAGTGGCAGTGTCCCCCTCCGTGGGGGCTCCTGAGCCCCAGGATGAGCCCCAGGCCCCTTGCCCCTATATGTGGAACCCTGTGTGTGGCTCCGATGGCAACACCTACCCCAACTCTATCTGCTTGAAAGGTGCTGACCCCAGCCTTGAAATAGCATACGAAGGAGAATGCCAATGAAATTTTTAATTTTACTTATATGACTTAATTGTATGTGTTAATGAAATATTACTAAACAAACAACTATTGGAGTTTCATTATCGTTTTTCGGTTAACTGCCGGTAACCGGCCAGACCACCTGAAGGTAGCCATTATTGTTTAGCCAGTAGGTATTGTTTAAAAATGTACTACATATAAAAACATAGTGATAAATGGTGGAACTTGATAGTTCTACTGTCCATACTATCTGCTAAAGCAGACATAATATTGTGTGATGGACAAGCAAATATTTTCCCAAGTCTTAGATTTTCAACAAAATTAATAGTATGTAGTTACTTTATTCATTTACTTAGTTTTTAAGGAAACTTACTTAGTACTAGATGTATTTTTACTTAGTTGAAAGATAAAATCCAGAAACAGTATTCCCACACAAAAACTCCCACACAATAATGAAATAAAGTAACGATTCAATTCCTTGTATTCAGACGTCAGTAAGCCTTAAGAAATACTTATCAGCAGTGTAAGACGATCTCTCTATTCTCTCAACTAACTTCAAAGGCTTTTAAACAACACTCGAGAAAGTCGTGGATGGAGATTCGAGAGGGCTAACTTATGAAATGCAATTTCTTTATGTACTTTGTTTTAATATACTGGGGCGTTTATTTTCACATATCTGACGAACTTCGAAACGCTCAAAATTCGACGGCTTAGTGAGTGTTCGAGCAAGTGGTTTTGGGTACGTTTCCCAACCGATATTTGTGATGTAAGTATGTTTAGTTGGCGAGTTAAAAATTTGAATTATTCATTTAAATTCTTGGTCTGAGTATGTGTGATTGTGTCTTTGGGGGTTCTGGACCCACAACACAGAGAATCCTAATGTAGGGCTATGAGTGTGTAAGGATATTTATTTATTAACTTTATGTCTTTCCATCTATGTCACGGAATCCCAGATCAAGGGTGTGCGGTGTGTCGAAGTACAGTAAGACCTCCGGACCTTCAGATAGCTAAAATCTTCCAACACTAAGGTTGAATGATTTTAATCCCTCCAACCTGGGTGAATTAACTCACGTGAATAAAGTCAACACCCATCATTCCGCGTTAGCACACCACGATAGAAGAGAAGGTCCGGTTACTTTAGTTCAAAGATAGTGTGACAATCACAGACTTGACAATGCTAATGTAAGTCAATATCACGTCAAAACAGAACAGATGCGAACTAGCTTCGAATAACAAAGTTATTCTGAAACAAAGTAACTTTGTGCACATCATTTGGCTTATCCACTTTATCAAGAATCTTATGCATAATGTTATCAACAGTCCGCTGAGATTTCCTTGAATTATTTGTGAGTTGTGACATAATATTTAAATTGGGCAGAAGCGACCGCTATCTCTCCCGTGACATAAAACGGAGTTTAGTGCTGCGTCTCGCGGCGCTGATACCAGTTATCTTTACACAGATACCTATTACGGAGAGACATCTATAAATTTAGTGCTATGAGATTAAAGTCTTCGTTAACATTAGCACAGTCAATCAGTGGCAACAAAGTAGAGGGGCATACAAAAGTAAACAAATAACAAAAAAATATTTTATTTTACATTAAAAAACTTAACAATCAATATTAGTAGAAATAAATAAATCAATAAATTAGCTTTGTACAAAATGCTATTTACAGAATGATCTAGGATTTAAATACGCATCCCTACTCCACGTCATCACACATCCACGCAGTCAATCTCTATCCCGCAGTCATTAACCTGTGTTTAATTAATACCCTGCAATTGCCAGCTAATGAACTGCCATTTAACTCCTAAGACGCTTTCAACACAATCTTAAATTGACATGTGATTTATACAACTGACCGCTTTCACAATTGTTTCAAAAATAAAACACCACTTGGGAGGTAGTGGCACTTCTCTCCCTCCTACAACGCGTTTCTATCCACGTGAAGGTGTAAAGGCCCTACCAACAGCAATTGTCCATTAACAAAATATTGTTTAGTTAAGAAGAACTACATGGCACTTGAGTATACTTCAAGCAGACGCCTATATTCTCATCCGGACTACGTTTGGGTGTGGGCGGGCCGAAGTGGACCGCCACGGCGAACGGGGTGATGGAGCTGTCCACCCGGCACTGCGGGAAGCTGACCCCCGGGCAGAAGGTGGCCCCACAGTGGTGGGGGTCACACACCCCTGGGGCGTTGGCTGAGGCAGACTGAAAATTGAAATGTTGAGTATAAATAACTGACATTAATACAGGGCCATAAACTGTCTTCTTTTTGATGGACACATTTTAAAGAAGACAATTTTTTCTGGATCGAAAGGATCCAGTCCTTTCAGTATACGCCAGATAGCTTCCGAAGACCAAAGACACATAACATAATCCAGACCTTTTTCAGATTAATCGGGTATCAATCAAATATAAGAGCTGGAGATTGCAGAGAAGCAATGCTTCTTGGTGTTCTTCAAATGTCCATAGCTATCAATCGAGAACACGAATCACCTGATTGTATGTGATCACATTCATCGATGGACATCAGCAACATCTAACGCATTATATCAACGATTAGAATTTTTTGTTCAACGTGTATCGTAGACCGCCACAACATAAACTAATCATCAAATCTCCTCACCGCAACGAAGTATTCATTCTCGCATGGTATGGTGATCCTGTCTGTACAGCGCATCCTGCCGTAACCTTGTAGTCCGACGCCGTAGTTCCCGTAGCCGTAGTACCGGAACCTGTCATCTTCCTTGCTGGAGTAGTGCTGCGCGTACGGCGACCAGCGGCTCCAGAGCGACCTCTGCTCCCACATCCAAGAGGGCCAGATATAGCTCCAGATCTACGTGGGGTTAGTGACGTTAGACTAGCTACAGGGGAGGGTATCGAGATAAGATGCTATGCTATGGTAAGTAATAAAAGTGGAGTCAAATTTTAATGCTGTGTTATCTTATAATGTTTATTGGTTGAAAGCTAGTTAAAATGTTTAAACAAGGAACTGAATGTTTTGGAGGGGAATTAAATTAAAATGTTGTGATCGTAAGTAAGGACGTAATTTTTTATAAGCTATATTAAAATATTAATCATTTTCCATCAGATTGTTATTGTAAGGAGTAAGCTAGAATTTAAATGTAAATTTAAAAAATGTTGCTTGGGTATAAACGTCGTTAAACGGAACCAGGTAAGCAGAATTTAATAAGTCATAAATAAATTGGTTATGTTTAGATTAATCTCAGTGTCATTTAACATTAACCTGCGGACCCAGAGGACCCAGGGCATTAAAATCATTAAGCTTTATCTGTTTATGTCTCTCTATTTAATTTGCTTTTCATAGCATCTTTCCATTCATTAATACTTTTAAATTCACATCCATAATTATTTTCTTCTTCACTTATCTGTAATTTATTTGCATTAACTCTAACAATCCATTCCTCTATACATTCTATACAATTCTCACCATCGACATGAAGCTCTGGTTTGCTGGCGGACTCTCCATCGGCGGCGGCATCTGAGGGTCCGCGCCAGAACCCTCCTCTTCATCCTGTGTCTGACCATCATTTACTGGCATCAGTTGCTCTGATGGCATCGTCTCTGTAAGGATTGAAATAGTTGTTTAAAACACAAAGACACTGACAGTATTGAACTAGCTAGTAGATGTTTTAATTTTTGGATGCCGTTGAGTGTTTTATCGTTTTTAACTGGATCAATTGATAAATCCTTACACAAACAATTATTATCGGAACATTAGCCTAAACTATTGGTAGTTACTTCGATGCAGTATTGAAATAAAATTTTGGGAGCAAAAACACTCCTGCTGCGTAATTGCACAAGCTTATAATATCAAGATTTGTTTTTTGAGTTTGCATTGAAAGAGAGAATGAACAATCTTTTTTCACGGCTTTTTACCGCACAACATCAGGAAAACCAAAACATAAATATCTTAAAAGGAATAAATCAACAGAACAAAGAGTGTAAATAAATTGAACAAAACAAGACAAAAAATCAATAATAATATCTTTATTTATCTTTTCACAAAACAAAACAAAACAAAATAGACTTAGGAATAATTAAATCTATCTTATGTTCAAAGTAAAGTCATTAATTTGTGGGAGTCTGTACAAGGGTAACGTATATGACAGATCAAAACATTAAGCGCCCTGTAAACGCTCAAATATATTTGTCAAACTTTACGTTTTGTTTGTACGTTTTCATCAAACATCAGCGCACACATACCAACAAGTTTGTCGAACAAGACTTCACTTTCAAAGCAGTTTTCGCCGTGAAGTGACGCTCCGACGTTCAGATGAGTAACGTTGACAAAGCATTTCTTGCATTAACTTTGGCAATATGTATAAAAAAGAAGTAAAGAAGACGTTGGACACGAGAATAGTTAAAACTATGAGATAGATTTACTCATGAAATTTTTTTTTTATCATATAAGTTAATGCTTGACTACAATCCCACCTGATGGTAAGTGGCGATGTAGTCATGGATGGTAAATCGCTTATCGCATTAACTTAGTAAAAGCCTATTCACTCTTGCCTTGAAGACACTCACATTGTAATCGAGCGGAAATAAATAAAAAAAATAATAAAAAAATAAATAAATAAATAATAAATTGCTGAATGAAATATTGCGCACAGACCCAGATGACTACCGTAACTTTCTTAGAATGAACAATAAAACATTCAACGACTTGCTAATGTTAGTTGGCCCTCTAATAGAAAAAAAAACAATCATGCGAAAATCTATTCCAGCGTCTCAAAGGCTATCGATAACGCTAAGATTTCTAGCAAGTGGAGCCGATTTTGAAGATAGAAGGGATATAAATTGTAATAAAATACTCCTTGTCACTCAAATCAGACATTTTTTCGCGCGAAAATGACGAGTTTGTTTGGCAAACGTACGCCGTCAATCAAAATCTTCAAACATACAGCCAAACACGTAGTTTGCTTGACAAACATGTCAAACATGACCACAGACTGTCAAATAATTTGCCAAACACGTAAAATTTGACAAATTATTTGAGCGTTTACAGGGCGCTTTACATTCTATATTGAAAGGGGATCTGTGCTGCAGTACAAAGCCGTAAAAAGGACCGAACTCAGCGAAAGCCGCGATAAGAACGGCACTGATTTTCACTTCAGACCATTTATTATAAATATGCATAGCTCAATAAAACAGGTACAATATTATAGGGTCTAACTTGTGTTTTTTTAATGCATAATGTCATTGCTCATAATATTTAATTTTGGCAACCTAAATAGATTTTTTGTTCTTGAATCAATAATAAATAATATATATTTTTTTATTGAGGAACTTACCTATTATTAGCAATATCGAATGTATACATAACGTACTAAACATAATATTATAGTATCATTAATTATCAATATGAAATTATGAACATAATTATTAGGTATGAGCCCCGTGCCAACAAACTTGTCTCTAGGAAGTGAACAACTTTTGTACGCGATTATTCAAACATGATCTGGAAGAACTTCTTACCATAATCCAGTTAGACAAGTAAAATAAGTAGTAAAATATCTAATTCCCATAAAATAAACATACTTAGATACTTGAATCACAAGACGACCCACTAGCAACGAACATTAAAAATATAAATAAATTAGAAGCGAACCATAATATCTAAACGTAGATTGTAATAAAATATTTTACGAGTGGGAACATAAATAGATGCAAGGAACGCGAATTATAATTTATTATGGGAGTATAAATCTATTTTGCAAATGAGGCGACTGGAATACCTCGTCGCGTAAAACTGAAATTACGGTCCATAAATATTGTCGACGACATTGTGTAGTTTACATTGAGCAACACCTTGTACTGCGAGGTGATTTATATCTTATATCAATAGCGTGAATAAAAAAAACGAAAATAATAATAATAATAATAGCGTTACCTTATTCATTTGCAGCCTTACCTATGCCCAAAGAAGGTGAAATATTACATGCTTATTTTGATTTCCATGTCATATGATTAATACATAATGTTATATGAGTTCACAAAAAAATCTACATAATTTCCATAAAGAGTAGTTATCTCCTAATAATTAAGTAAGCCTAAAGCATATAACTCCACCATGCTTCTCCAATGCGGATTTATGGAGACAGGGAAAAGGAGAATAAAATGAAGAATGAAAGAATGTGTAATGTTAGATATTGTGGAACATTTTACTTGATAAGATGGACTAATGACATAAGGAAGACAGCGAGAGACCACTGGATCCAAAGGACTCAAGCGCACATTAAGGGAGACCTATGTCTATCAGAGGACTTCACAGGGCTGATAGAAAGATAATAGTAATCCCAAACAATTACCAGCTGGGTCTATGACCACGGGCTCTTGTCCTCCAGGCCCGATCCTGAAGGAGCGGCTGTCGCAGGGCGTGTATCTGATGGAGCAGGCGCCCACGTTCCGCCGGATGCACGCCTTGTACTCCTGGGAGGCAAGGTGCCGTCCGTTCACCGCGTAGTTAAAGGTTTTTATCGTCCCTAAGGATAAAGAAGATTATTTGACAAATTAGCAGAAGAGTTTATAAGATAATGCAAATTTCACTGCTTCCTTTTTGGCCAACAACGCGGTATTCATTACTGATATCCATAGGTGACGATGACCTGGATGACCACGCCATGAGGTGGATCTTTTGCACGATTGTCGGTTATTTATATATAAAATAGTGTTTCCAGTTGGTGGCAACTCACTTTGGCAAGGTTCATACTTCACGTGAGAAATACTGTGTAAAATAGAACCGAAATTTTTATATTTTAGTGCAAAACCGGAGAACTAGTTAACAAGCAGTTTTATTGTTTTTTGACCTTGCTAGTCTTTGTGTTGTGGATATTTATACCTACCAAAGTAGGTTTTCAGTGAAAAATAAACTTGACAAGTGCGAGTTAAACTCGCTTGGAGAGGGTTCGTTTATGTATTTACCGTTATTTTCCTATTATGTTTAAGTAAATAACTCTGTATTTTTGTCAAAATTCTAGCGTCAGTAGTTTCAGAGATAAGGGGGGGAATGGTAAATTTTTGGCTTTAATGTTCATTTTTTGAATAATTTTAAAACTTTCCATTATGGAACTATACCAAAAATATATTTGAGATCCTCACTACAAGCTCTTTCATTTGTCATACCACACGATACGGTTTGTAAAACAGTTCTTTTTAATTTTGATTTTATTAATATTACTAGCTGTTACCCGCGACTTCGTACGCCGAAAATAAAGATCCCTTCATTATAAAACATGTTTTTCATAAATTGAAAGCAAACTTGTCCATACTATGAAGAGAGGAGACCCGTGCCTTGTAATAGTCCATTATGGGTTGAAGCTAAAACACCTATACTTAGTACATATATCGTATTATGTAAATGAGTAAAATATTAAACAAATCTTTAGTGTTGATAATGAAATGATAACTATGATCTGATATTGTAGCGTGATTGGTAGTCAGCAAGATACTAAACTCTTCACCAAAATTACAGCAAAAGTGACATGTTCTTAGAACCCATTAATTACCCATCGGGAGAAGCATTCATAGCCCGGGCGTAGCGGCTTGTGTCGGTTCTAATAGTAATCGATGAAGTTAAACAATAGCGAGTGCGGTCGGTAGTTGGATAAGTGACCGCTAGTGGCAAAAAATTCTTGAGCTCTCCGAGCTTCGGAGGGCACGTAAGGCTGTCGGTCCCGGTTGTTGTCGTAAGGTAACAGTCGTTATGACATATTGAAGGTCCTCGCCCGGCGTAATGACTTCCGACACTTGGGTTGATTTCTAATCCCTCCATCAATCCACACTGGAGCAAAGTGGTGGAGTATGCTCTAGGCGTCCTCAAGAGTGAGTGTTCAGTAGTGAGCCATTAATGACCCACCCATAGGAAAGGTCCCAAAATACCTACCTACCTACCTACAAATAACTTTTTAGAATTTAGAGGTTTAAGTCAGAGCCTGAAAGTTTTTGAATTTTAAATTTACATTGTAATTTTACAGAATACACAAAAAAAATATCTTTCTTTTCTTTTTGGGCAGCAGAAAATCAGTGATTCCTTTAGCGTTGCTAATGTACATTGGCGAAAGTGACCACTTACCATGAGGTGACTCATCTGTTCGTTTTACAACTTCTTACTCCAAACATATTCTAAACTTACAACCTCCAGTTTTAGCCCTTAGGGAATGTATTACCAAACAATCATGTTACAGTTATTTTTGTTTTGTGTAAGATTATATACTAACTACCAACTTTCACAGTTTTACCTTAAAAAACCGGGCAAATGCGTGTCAGGTCACGTGCAATATTGGGTTCCAAAGTAGTAAGTTTATTGACTATTACTCATTCACTACTTATGCTAACAAACCTATTTTTGAGAATTCTTTCACTTGTCCAACTCCAACCGTTTAGTCGTTAGGGGGGACACTTGACTTGACTTGGGTACCCAAAATTAGCACTTTCAAGCCAAATATTTCGCAAACGGAACTCTACATCCAAAAATGTTCTCAAAAGACCCATAATATTTTTGAAAAAACTTTTCGTCGATAGCCCACACTATAGGGATGAATAAAAAAATAATGCTCACGTTACCTGTAGTGGAGGTATCCCGAAAAAAAAAGTTTTTTCAGTAGTTTATTCTACGATTTTGGAGTTTTAATAAATATGTATATCCATGCCAAATTATAGCTTTCTAGCACTAAGGTTCTCGGCGCTTTGCTTTGGACAGACGGACAGACTGACGAACGGACATGACGAAGCTATTAGGGTTCCGATTTTACTTCAGAACCCTAAAAATGACGGAGTTTCGTATAAACATTCCCTGAATTAACCCTTTAAAGATTGATTTTTCAAATTATGTTAAAGTTAATTTTTGTTTATAACAGTCGAACTGAGAACCTGCTACTTTTTTGAAGTTTGTTAAAAAACCGGCTAATAGCGTGTCAGGTCACTGGTAATATAGGATTTCGAACTTCTAAGTTTATAGAACTCAATAACTACGTATGCTAATAATAATATAGCCATGATAGTTTTCCTTTTGATGCTATTGCCATGAATTTTTTTACGTGTCTAACACTTACGAATATTTCGCAAACAGACCCCTCAATTGAAAAATGGACTTATAAAACACATATTATTTTTGAGAGACCTATTCCACGATACCCCGCACTATGGGGTGCGTGACGGAAAAAATTATCCCTATATTACCTCTAGAAGAGGTATCCTAAAAACATATTTTTAAAAATGTTATTCTACCAGAAGTTTAAATAAACATGTATATCCTTGCTAAATTACAGCTTTCTAGCACTAAGGGCCTCTGCGCTATGCTACGAACGGACGGATGGATGGACGGACGGACGGGCATGATGAAACTATGAGAATTCTCTTTTGACTTCGGAACCCTAAAAAGAGTCATAAAAATCGCTTCATAAAATATAACGAATCTATCAAATACATATAACAAAATTTGACCTTATCCCTCAGGAACAGGTCTGTTTTCCGGGATAAAAAGTATCCTATGTCCTTTCCCGAGCTCAATTCTATATCTGTACTAAATTTCATCGAAATCGGTTTAGTGGCTTGAAAGAGTTATCCCTCAGGAACAGGTCTATTTTCCGGGATAAAAAGTATCCTATGTCCTTTCCCGAGCTCAATTCTATATCTGTACCAAACATCAAAATCGGTTCAGTTTTTTAGGCTTGAAATAGTTATCCCTCAGGAACAGGTCTATTTTCCGGGATAAAAAGTATCCTATGTCCTTTCCCGAGCTCAATTCTATATCTGTACCAAACATCAAAATCGGTCCAGTTTTTTGGGCTTGAAAGAGTTATCCCTCAGGAACAGGTACATTTTCCGGGATAAAAAGTATCCTATGTCCTTTCCCGAGCTCAATTCTATATCTGTACTAAATTTCATCGAAATCGGTTTAGTGGCTTGAAAGAGTTATCCCTCAGGAACAGGTCTATTTTCCGGGATAAAAAGTATCCTATTTCCTTTCCCGAGCTCAATTCTATATCTGTACCAAACATCAAAATCGGTTCAGTTTTTTAGGCTTGAAAGAGTTATCCCTCAGGAACAGGTCTATTTTCCGGGATAAAAAGTATCCTATTTCCTTTCCCGAGCTCAATTCTATATCTGTACCAAACATCAAAATCGGTTCAGTTTTTTAGGCTTGAAAGAGTTATCCCTCAGGAACAGGTCTATTTTCCGGGATAAAAAGTATCCTATGTCCTTTCCCGAGCTCAATTCTATATCTGTACCAAATTTCATCAAAATCGGTTTAGTGGCTTGAAAGAGTTATCCCTCAGGAACAGGTCTATTTTCCGGGATAAAAAGTATCCTATGTCCTTTCCTGAGCTCAATTCTATATCTGTACTAAACATCAAAATCGGTTCAGTTTTTTAGGCTTGAAAGAGTTATCCCTCAGGAACATGTCTATTTTTCGGGATAAAAAGTATCCTATGTCCATTCCCGAGCTCAATTCTATATCTGTACCAAATTTCATCAAAATCGGTTTAGTGGCTTGAAATAGTTATCCCTCAGGAACAGGTCTATTTTCCGGGATAAAAAGTATCCTATGTCCATTCCCGAGCTCAATTCTATATCTGTACCAAATTTCATCAAAATCGGTTTAGTGGCTTGAAAGAGTTATCCCTCAGGAACAGGTCTATTTTCCGGGATAAAAAGTATCCTATGTCCATTCCCGAGCTCAATTCTATATCTGTACCAAATTTCATCAAAATCGGTTTAGTGGCTTGAAAGAGTTATCCCTCAGGAACAGGTCTATTTTCCGGGATAAAAAGTATCCTATGTCCTTTCCCGAGCTCAATTCTATATCTGTACCAAATTTCATCAAAATCGGTTCAGTGGTTTTGGCGTGGAATAGTTATCCCTCAGGAACACGTCTATTTTCCGGGATAAAAAGTATCCTATGTTCATTCCCGAGCTCAATTCTATAACTGTACCAAATTTCATCAAAATCGGTTCAGTGTTTTAGGCGTTATTAAGTAGCAGACAGAGTTACTTTCGCATTTATAATATTAGTATAGATTATTTTTCAAAATTCTGTTGTTTATTTTGAACCTTCGTCTTTGGGTCACAAAAAAGTACATGAGTACCAAATTGGAACTCATTTGGTCCAGAAGTTTCGGAGTAAATAGGCTGTGAACGACGGTCGCCCAGACGCACGAGTGATCCTACAAGGGTTCCATTTTTCATTTTTTCGTAAGGAACCCTATAAAGTATCCTTTAGGAGAGAATCCTCAAGGCATTAATCTCTTCAAATTGATAGTAACAATTGAGCATAGTAACGGAGCAGAGATGGTTTTTCTAGTTCGACTAACATTTCGAAGATCATTGATCTATCTTCTCGCACCTTATCAACTAATCTATATTTTTCAGAGTCATATACAAGTTTAAAATTGTAGACTTTTGTATTTTTCGAGTTCCAAAACATATCGTTAGAGAGTCTGCTGTGTAGTCCATGGGGCTCTCCATTCTCGAAACATAGTTATGTGGTAGGTATTTCACATGGTAGAATTTAACCTAATAACCTAACTTCCAAGCAATGGAACAGATGAGTTGTGATGCAGGTAAATTCTTACGGCCTTATTCATGAATGCGTAAAAACCTATTTTAACTATTACACTGTTAAAATTATGTTTTAAGTATGTTTATCGTTTTTCTTAAGAGTCAGAGAAACATTTTATAAACCTTCTATAACTTTGCTTGTTTTTATGAATAAAGTGTTAATATAAATTACTTTACGTTATAACTATTTATGAAGCGAAGCCCCTTACAAACTTCCAAACTAATTTATTCTTGAATAGTGTTCAGAACGAATTTCAACACCTTTAACACATTTCATAGCTGAAAGTTATTTTACCATTAAATAACTGCGAGGAACTATTTTAACGGTTAATTTAAAATATCAGTATAGAAAGAGTAGAATAATATTTTGATACTGTCCATTTGATAAGAGACTTGTTTCACTGTAATTCAATAATATTACGACCTTTGAATTATGAAATATAAGGTTAGATACAGCTTATTATGTTTACATCAGTCAGTGACTTTTTAAAGTGACTTCTACGTTCTAACACATTTGAACATAGGTAAGCTTATGTTCAAGTTATGTGACTGACTTACCGATCACTAGATAGATAAGCTCCTATAAAGTGGGAGGGAAAATTCTTAGCACGAGAAAGAGGATGAAAAATGGGACCTATCTGGTATTACATTTTGTGGAAATCAAGAAATTAAGTTTTAAAGTACTAAACAAAAGCAGCACATAACTTTCATGCAGCGTACTTGCTGAATAAATATTGTGATTTAAGATCGAATTATATTATTTTTATTTTACTGCCGTGTATTGTATATTTCATCTAATATTTGCAAAGTCACTTCACTAATCATAATTCACTAAGCCAAGTGCGGGACGGTACTTAAGTAACGTCTGGTACAATTTTGTTTTATTTAAACATCTAATCGTTTAACTACATGAATGAGTAGGTATATTTAAGTTTTTATTTTCTACTCTAGTAAGTAGTCCGCTAGTACTTTTATAGTTTCTTCTGAATATGAGTTGCTCGCCGGCCATTAGTACGTGAGACAACTGGACGAGCGTTATTCCGAACTCCGTTCGCCTGACCATATTATTTCATCAGTACACTAAATGAAATTGCTTTTAGATTCCGCCAGGCGTAATGAATTCCAACTTTATGTTTTACATTTTAAAGCTTACTTAAATAACTTTTGTTAATTAATTTTATGATAACTAAGTAATTACATTATCTTGTGTGTGTTTTATAAGACTTCAGTTTTATTCAATTACATTTTATCCTTATAACATTTCATTAGTTCAGAATGATGAACTTATAACGCATACCTACTTATGTATGTATACCATTAAAAATTACATGGTACACAAACACACCACTGAAAATTCCGAAAAGTACACAATACAATGTAAAAATATGACGTCATCCATTAGGAGTCCCTTTCACAGTCTCCTAAGGGATAATTTACGTCAAGAATTATGTTTTGTTACTTTTTAAATTTGTTACAAATACCTAATGCTTTATTAGTTGGTTATCGATTACAAGACTTATATATTTAAATATATCATCAAAAATCTAAAACATTTCTAGCAATTTTAATAAGATATTGATCTCCTAAAAGCACCCTAAGCTTTTCATATTTCTCTCCCTTATCTTCTCCCTAAGATCCTCCTCTACTTACGGAACACGCTGTATAAGAAGTATTAAGTAACCCCTACGCAGTTTCATGCTTCTATTGGTTCAGGCTGCGTATAGTCTATCAGCCAGTCTGTAAACGCTGACGGTTAGCATTTCCAAAACAGATCCGTAACTCCATACATGGCTGTGCTATTCTAGCCTTTATGTAGACTGCAGTTCCAACTCCAACATACAAGGAAGGAAACAATGTATGTCACTCACCATTATCACTAGTATAATACTGAAGGCAGTCGTGAGGCGCGGAGCTGGCGAGCGGCATCTGGGCGAGGCGCAGCAGCCAGAGGCGAGGCACGTCTCCGCCTCGCAGTCGGATGGACAGCCGCGTGGACTGCGTGCCGGCCAGCTCGCCCTCCCGTCGCTCGCTGCCGGTCGACAACGTGTAGTATACTGGAAACACACGTGCATCTCATGCATACAATGGCAGGGAATAATTGACTGTTGACAGTCACTGTTACGACTTGCTGCGGAAAAACGTAATCTTTACACAATAAAATATATTGTTTTGTGTTTTTAAAACGTTAAAACCCTCGCAAAACCATATTACTGACGTGACCAACTTAACTTTTCAAAATATAATAACTTTTGTTTTACGACTTTGTACAAAACTTAATTAATGGAATGTAAATTAACATTTACCTATGTTTTTGATGACACCTTTGATATTTTTAGCTTTTGAACTTGTAATCATTCGTAAAATGGTAAAAAAAGACTAAATTTAAGTAGCTTACTTATACTTTTACATGTAACAAAGTGGGTAGACCAGAGCACAGGCCTCTCCTCTTGAGGATAGACCTCTACAAGTGAATATTGTTATAAAAAGTTACCATGTTGTCCGTGATTCTGGCCACAAACGGTGAAGTTGTTGGCCCCTTCTCCCAGCACCATGGCGTCCTCGTCGCAGGCGCCCGTCGTCCTGTTAGGTTGGCCCTGGAACAAACACATTTCTGACTCGATTGCCAGATATTATGTACTTCGTACACGTCCAGTACAACAAACATCCACCACACTGGAATTTATTATGTCATGGTTGCCACGAACAACACAAATAAAACATCACTAAACTCATCGACTTGAGAACATTTATCTATCCCATAAACGTTTGGGCTATCAAACTCAATACCCCTCGTTTCGCAGGAAGGAGTAATACCAACTAAGCTATGCATTAGCATAAGCTACATTATATCATTATATAGC
Organism: Thymelicus lineola; assembly: GCA_963932265.1. Classification (NCBI taxonomy): domain Eukaryota; kingdom Metazoa; phylum Arthropoda; class Insecta; order Lepidoptera; family Hesperiidae; genus Thymelicus; species Thymelicus lineola. The sequence continues at coordinate 35,997 of CAWVQL010000106.1, read as the reverse complement.
TGTCGTTACGAGCTGGCCGTCATTTAACGTTATTTAATTGTCACTGATAAAACGCATGACCCTTTCGCCATTAAAGTTCCGATATAGTAAGTTATGACTATTACTCATTAACTACTATGCTAACATAGCCATGATAGTTTTCCTTGTAAATTCATCATACAACCTATTTTTGAGAATTTTTTCACTTATCCAACTCCAAGTACTCCAACCGTTCAGCCGGCTTTTAGTAAACGTGCGTTTACGCCGCCATTATGTCAAATAAAACTCGCACTAAGAACACGGATTTTCATGTTTAGTACACTACCTATGTGTGTCACAAGACCTGAAATTATTATACCGGAAAACGCAGGGAAAGCCGTGAGCAGAGCAGAGCAGCTTACATAATTATTATAGTAATTGCAAAGATATTTTAATACATACAATATCATTGAGTAATTGTAACTGAATACAATCTCATCTGCTGCAGTCATAACGTCAGCACTTTTTTTTGTTTATGCCTTGTGCAGGCAAGGCTCATCTTGTAAGGAGAAAGTATAAAGTCTGTCAAGAGTCCTCGTCAGGGGAAGCGGCCATTATTTATTCTAGGCTTAGTAACTGTAATCGCAGCGTATCAAAGGAGGGTTGCGGGGTCGTTCGTCATACGATGATAGCCCGGTTTTCACTGTATACATAATGTAACGTCGGAAAAAACTTTGCTAACCAGGAAGTTGAATGTATAATAATAAATGTAAAGTTTTTATTCGCGTGGAATTAACGAGTATTCCGACCATAGCGTATTTCCAGATTTAAGCAGCATGGCCCGTCATTTTATACCATTTATATGAGATATATCCATTGAAGTATTATTACTAGCGTATAGAACCGACACCGCGAACACCATGTATGTCCCAATGCATTGGCGCCACGTGGCTTCAATCTTCAAAGGATTCGTTCGATTTTGAAAGGAGAACAGGGGCTCATTTTTGAAAATCGAACCTCCCGGGCGGGACACACATTTTGTTCGAGATGTCTGTTCTATGACATTATACTTCAGTGGATATATCCTACTTTATTCAGGCTATTCCTACTAACATTATAATTGCGAAAGTTTGTTTGTGAAAATATCTGGATGTTTGGGTGACCATCATACGCTAACCGTTGTATGGATTAAAAATTAAGATGAAACTTAGTTCACAGACAGATCAAGTCCAGTTTTTTTTAATAAGACATAATTAAAACATTTTATCCCGGTTATAAGTTCCCGTGGGATGATTTGGACGCTATACTCCTATATTTGTGAAACCACTCTTCCGCGGGCGACGCCACGGGCGGAATCTAATAAAGAAAGAATAAATAAATAAAATAATCCCTTGAATAAAGAAAATAAAATTGGATACAATTTTGAGACTTGAAACGTTCGAAGCTAAGTAGGTTTTTGATCTCATAAATAATAAGATTACCTACGCGCTTCAATGCGATTCCCTTTACGTAAATAGCTTTGAAAAATGGGACACCGGGAACATCCACGACTTGAGAACAAAGAAGTCACATAAATATCTACTGGTTCTGTATACATATACTTAAAAAAATCAATTTATCTATTTATAGATTAATCTTTTAGACAAATAGTTGACATTATGTTTACGCCTTAACACAAGGACAGATCTTTCTTAGTGATTGAATGCTTAGGGCATACTCCACCACGCTTCACCAAAGCGGATTAATGGAGGAGATAAAGATATAAAATATCGTAACATACATAACATTCCACTTTTGACGTCGGAAACAAAAAACATAATTTGGACTGCATCCGAGTTCGTTACTCGCGTCATAAAAACCGGCTAGGTGCAGACTGCGCACGGTTATACGTTCGGAAGCTGTTTTAATAAAAAGTTTGTTTTGTTCGCCAGTTTGTTAGCTCTGTTTTTGGCGCTCATCGTTTTATAACTTTCCTGTTTGCACCCGCCGCGCCCAACCGCCGCGCCGTCTAGCGCCCGCTAGCGCCAACTACCCACGACGGTAGTTCAAAGTTGCTATGTTTTTGATTGTTCGTCGACGTACGGAAATTATTCTAGTTTATATTCGCTGTTTGTTCTGCACCCCTGGTACCTGGAGTTGTTAAAACTTCTACGTATTCGCGCTTTTCTGTTTGAGATAACATTAATGAAATTTTTCGTTATTAAGTCATGCTCACATGCCGTAACAATGAATACGAAGAATCTCTTTCGGGTATATTTATAGTCTGAAATTTTTGAAGAAGAAAACAAGAGTAAAAAATGTTCTAATATAACTGTTTAAGTTTTAATGTTAACTTTTCACATTTTAGTGACATTCTTTTTTATTATGTTGGAAAGTGAACAAAACTTGTTTTCAAACAATTTACCTCTACCTGGCTTGTAATGCATTTTACTAAGAAGTATCAAAATAAATTGATAAAATAATTTTAATTTAAATAGGTCGTGCAAGCCGCCGGTATTCTACAAACGAGTAAACCTAATAATATTATAAACATTCGTAGAATAGTGATATAATTTATATATCTACCTATATATATATATAAATTATATTATTACATTTACCTAAATGTAATCACTAATTATATTCAACGATCAGGGTTTAAATTCAACTATCCCTACTTCGTAAATAGAAATACATAGCCTCTGAAGTATTACTCGTCATAACAGAATCCAGGATTAACCCTTTCTTGTTAACTAATTCTAAGAAAGTACACGCAAACACAATTTAATAAAAAGTTAATTACTTAAAAGGATTTACCTGTTATCATCCCGAATAATCCCGATCCGCCGCAGCGTCCGCGTTGGCAAATTCCATTAGCATTCATTCTTTTCTGTGTAGCTACGTGTACTTAATTGTAATGAATTTAGCCGCGAATCACAGAAAATAACAACAAACAAAGAAGAGGATTAATTATAAGTATTTTGGTGACTTGAAGCTCGAGACCCTATAGTACAGTCATATCTATCCACTACATTTAATGAAATGAAAACTGTACGTTCTTTGAAGTTATACCCAGTGGTTTGTTCTTCCGTACGCACTCCTGCCTGGGTTTAAATCCTGCACACATCTCTAAATTTTAAAAATTATATGCTTTTGAGCTCGTTGCTTTGGAGGGCACGTAAAGCTATGGGCCCCGGTCGTTATCGTAGGATAACAGGAGGGCTTCGGGCAGGATGAAAAGTTCCGACACTTGGGTTGGCCACAATGGCCACTAACTGTGCTCAGCAGTGGGTCGTTAGTGGGTTGAAGCCTGTGTTATAAGGTCATATAATGATATAGACTCACAATAGTGAAGTGCACGAAGTCAATCCTTAGCTGCATGATGCCGGCGTGCGTCTTCTCAATGATGACGTCACAGGAGCGCTCCTCGGTCCACAGCTCGGGGAAGCCGGGCGACATGAAGTACGTCAGATTGTTCTGCACCACGCCGTCACACGTCACTTCAACTGAGGAACAAGGAAACAACACTTTTACTCTCTCTCTCTCTCTCTTTCTTTTTCTTTAAGGAGGAAAAGGAAAATCGGATAATCCCATGTCCATCTAAAATCAAAATATTTAAAGAAATCAATTAGTATAGTTCAGTATCGTAGAAGGGAGGTTAATTACGTCATGTTCAACGTCTGTACCGATGAGGCCACACCACCACGCCATTACAGAATATTTCAGCTGGATAACACAAACAATCCTGACATATTATTGTGACGCTTGTCACTTGTTGACATACACGTGACGTCACGTCCTTAACATCAACATGAAGGGTTGGCTGATAGGAACGTGATTAAAATATGAAAATGCATCCTAAATAACTAACACCCTTCACATTGGGTGACCCGAACCTAGCAGTAGGACAAGTATGGGTTGTGGTGATGATCCTAAGTAAAAATGTAATACTATAATATTCATCTAGGTACATAACTACAAGCACTAGCAAGAAAATAAATCATCTTTTAATATTTACATCAATCGCAGCGCTGAAGTATACTTAGTAAGAGGAAAGATTTGATTGTTTGCATTGAATAGGCTCCGAAACTACCGAACCGATTTGAAAAATTCTTTCACTGTTGGGAAGCTACACTATCCCCGGGTGACATAGGCTATATTATATTTTTTTTATAACACCCTGCACCCGAGTAGACATATTTATCTGTTACATAAATATCTGCCCCAACCGGGAATCGAAGCCGGGACCCCTCGCTTCGCAGGCAGGGTCGCTCGCTACCAACTAGGCTACAGGGAGCGTCGGTACACAGTCGGTCTACAGTATAAAATGGGGAAAGTGCACTTAGCTTTGTAAAAGCCTATTCAGTTGATCTGAAGACATTGTCATCATCCTTATAGTCGAACGGAAACAATGACGGGTAAATTATTCCCGTCTTTCGTCTAAGTTTCATAGCTTTTCATACGTGTTCACACTGAAATACTCGTAATACGAGCTAGTCGAACTATGTAGACAATAAACAGTTCGGGAAACAATGCATCGTTCGAAAGATTTATATATTGTGGTTAAGCAGACCGCGCTAGTGCCTTGTGGAAAACTACCGGAGTTGTGTTCTGTGGTGTTGCTATGACAAGCGACGTAAAATCTAAATGATTTGTGATGGATTAGTAGATATTCGAGTTCTAATTAATTCTGGTATTACTGGATTATAATAAGATATACGAGTTTATAACAAAGAAGAACGCCTAAAGAATATTGTTCATCACCTTAAAGCTAACGCTAAAAATATCATAAATAGAACAAAAAAAAATTATAAAGTACGTCATATTATCGTAATAATAAATTAATTTAGCTATAAATTATATTATACGACAGAGACGGCTGTAATAGCTCATCGGATTTAAAATAATGCCCAATTTTATTTTGGCTCCACGATCCAATTAGCGTTAGTTTTAAAGGGTTTGTTGATAATGTAAAGAAATAATAAAACGGGTCGAGACTCGAGTCTACATCAAATTAGCGTCTATAGAGTTTCGTAAAGTAAATGTATCAAACATTTTCCGTTACTTTTAGACTTAGGATTTTGTCTACGATTTCTTGTAAGCCCAAAATCTAAATTATGTATTTGTTTACGATTCGATATATGTACGTCCGTCAATTTGCCATAGACAGAGTAACCATTTCAACATTTTTAAATAAAACGAAGTGTTTTCTCTATTTTAATATCTTGAATCTGGAATTTCTTAAACAACTTTTGTTTTCCTATAACTTTAATGTAGTTTGTGTCGTGCGCAGGTTAGATCGCCGGCTGTTATTAATAATGCAGAAAGTCTAGACCAAGTTATTCCTAGAACTTGGTCTTCTGTCTCTGCTCAACAAAGTTTTCCAATCTACGGACACAATCTGGTCTAGGAGACTCATTGTTAGGGTATCGACAGTATCCAAAACTTTTTTCCAAATCAAGGCTTTTACAAAAAACCTTCTAATTCATTATTCAACGTCATTCTAATTGTTTTTAACTGACTTCACTGAATCTCTGTTTGTGTAAAATACATAAGTATTAAAAAATCTTTAATATTATAATAATTAAAGCTAAAAAAAGCTAAAGCAATAACCCATAATTGTCCCACTGCTGGGCTCGGGGTCTCTGACAATGTGAGGGGTGCAGGCCATAGCCTACCACGCTGGCCAAGTGCGGATTGGTAAACTTCACACATCTTTGAGAACTTTATAGAGAACTCTCCGGTGTGCAGGTTTCCTCACGTTTTCCTTCACCGAAGCAAGTGATAATTAACTTGTAATACGCACGTAATATTTGAAAATTAGAGGTGTGTGCCAGGATTGGAACTCAGGCCCCTGCGTTCGGGAGACCAACGTTCTGACCACTAGGCTATCGCTGCTATAATATAATAATTAATAATAATAATAACATAAGTAATATTCATAAAAATGATGTTTATTTAAACATTCGCACGTGGTCTTCAAAATTTTGTGATAGCATCTCTGGACGTCAATACATAGTATTGTATATACATATAGGTCTATGCGTCAATGTGTGAAAAATGTGTGAAAATGTCTTATTCATGGAAGTAAAAATGTGTCTCCTATGTAATGCAAGAGACGCTTAATACCACATAACTTTCTAAGAAAGTTTTAATTAAGTAGTTAATTATCATAAATGTGCAAGACCTGTTTTATTCCAGGTGCCTAGGCGGTGAGATTGACAGTAATCAAATAATTTTCCATGACACAAATCTTGGTTGCCCTTTGTACCTCGGATATATTACAGCTCCGTTACACAGATCTCGTAGATCTCAACTAATCCTATAATCACATAATAGTCCAAACTTTGGATTGTTACATATCAAATTAATATATATTATAATTTATTAACAAATTAAAGGGCTAATATTGTTATAGCCCTTTTGTTCTATAACCTAAGATATTAGCCTCAAATATTCTGAGATATTACTAATAGGTCCTTCTAACCATTGTTTCGCCAGAAAGACTCACCAGCTAAACTGAGCTACAAGAAAGCCGACATTTGGATTTGGTCAGGTCGTGTGGAAGCTTTACAAGGATTCCAATAAGCTTCCTAAGCTATACCGATAAAAAAAAATGTCATAACATAATATGTAATCTTAAATTAAAATTTAAAAAACCCCCGACAATTCTATTATCACGAAACATAGCTAACACACGATGTCACCTTTCAAACAAAAAACTAGATCAAAATCGGTTCATCCGTTTGGGAGCTACGATGCAATACTACAGACAGATAGGCACAGACACGCCGACACGTCAACAGCCGTCTTTTTTGTCGGGGGTTAATAAAGTTGGGTGTTCTACTCACAGACACAGCAGACGCCGAGCCCATGCGCGCAGTCCCCCGCGGCCTTCCCGTCGCGCTGCCGGCAGTCGTACGGGTTGAGACAGATGCCGGCGCGCGCCACGGTACTCACGGCGCCCGCCGGCCGGCACTCCCGCTCGCCGCCCACCGGGAAGAAGTTCAGCACCTTGCCGATAGAGAATACACCTGCGACAACCAAACAAGGTTACAGAGTTTTATGTAAGGCGATATAATTATTATTAAGTATACATATTTACTTGCCTGTAAAAATGATAGTAAGTAAAACTAAACTAGGTATTGTACTTACTTAAAAATATGTAATTCTTTAGTCTTATTTTTAATATTTTACCAAAAAGAAATCGACTTCAAAGAAACAGTCTCGAGAACCTATATCAAAATCGTTATTGATGTTTGAGGAGTTCCCTCAAAGCCTCATGTAAAAAAAGACTAACAGGATTTTTTCAATTACCTAAAAAAAGAATATCCCAAATCGGCTCATACAAGTAAGTAAATGACGGAGTTTTGAGGTAAAACGTAAAAAAATAAAACCGGCTGGAGGAAAAATACATCCTCTTTTCTTGAAGTCAGTTTAAAATATTATTTGAAAGCTTTTTATAGACATAACAGTAATACTTAATTATAATTATAAGAACCTGAAATAATAGCTCTGTTATTCTATAAAGATCTAATTCAAATAATTTAAACTGTAGTTAAAATAAATTATTTTCTTTTTTAAAGCTCAATATGAAAGAAAATAATAATTACCAATTTATAGAAATAATTTTGTAAAACCAAATAATTAAAGCAAATAAGCAACAACATTTTAATTATATTATGCGAGAATGTATGATTGGTATATCTATTGATTGTGATGTGCTTTTTCCGAATTGCCAAAATGGCACATAAAGCAGTTTTTCGACAATAATCCCTTTCCTACTCATTTTATAATAAATTAGTAATAAAGTAAAGTAGTATCGATCCAGAAGTCACAAACTGAAATTTCTTCGGCATCATCTGTGATGGGCTAAAGGGCAAAGGCTAATTGCACACACACACAGACCTAGAACAGAAATTCAAACTCATCATTCAAACCAGCTCGCTGGGAATCGAACCCACCTTGATGATCCGACATGGTAACCATTGCGCCACATGGGTCGTCATGTATCGAATAATGCAATATTTCTATTCAAATAAACTTCCAATCGTTATTTCTTCAAATGTTGGTTCACTGCAACTGCAAATACTGGCAGGGAACAATAACATTATATTTTTAAAAGCAACGATACGTCTTTACAAAGACAATAGAGTCGATTTGCGCACATTACAGAATGCGAGGCTGAATCTCACAGAGAATATGTTAAAAGGAAACTTATAACTTCATTTTAAACAGGGAACAACGAGCCGCGGAGATACGCCGCGCCCACAGAGCACTGTATCCGCAGACAAATCACGAGTTACGTCAAACTTATGGGATACTTTAATATTATATGTAAACGACCGGGAATAGCCTAAAGATAGGCCTGACGCACTCCGTACTTTTGGTGTGATGTTACAAGTACGTGCCGCGTTCGACGTGTCAGGCCAATTTCAGAAGGGCTACCACGCAGTGTCATACATTCGTAATCTATCACACACATGTCATCACAAAAAACAACCCTGGTGTTGTCAGAGAGGATAAGAGTTATGATTAGAAAGAGAGGCAACGTCTAGATGAATATAACTGTTGATAATTAGTGCTGTGCGACCTGAATTACACTTTATTGTGTCGGAGCAAAGGTCGTGATTTTTCGGAGTGACTCTTCTGTACCAATAGGTACTATTCTGTATTCTGTGCTAAAGCTATATGCTGTGCTTTAGTCAGCTGCCAAACGACTCGTCGTGTCCGACTCGGGCTTGAGAGTCAGTTATTTCTTTCTTTTTCTTCTTCTTTCTTTCTTTTTTTTCTCACTTTCTTTCTTTTTTTCTTCTCACTTTCCTGGCCGGTAACAATCAGTAAATTTGATGCCGCTGATATCCTTGGGCGACTATAGCCACCTACCATCAGGTGGATCGTCAGTTCAGCTATCGGCTGCTAAAATATTCTAACCGTTACGCTTACAGCATCGGGTAGACGGTTAATTTTTTTTCTAACTCATTGGTAAATTGGTGATCAGCTTCCATGTGGTGATCACTTAAAATAAGGTGGCTTGCTAGCTCGTGCTAGTAGTATTAAAAAGAGTCTATTTATAAAAAGTTAAATCAGAAAATTTAGTCTCAATGTTTAATTACTTCTAGCTAATGTTCGTTTCCTCTATGAAATTTCGTTCTATTCTATTCTGCATGCAACAGCAGCATTCTTAGCCGGGGAGGGGGGCATGAAAGATTGGTGGACGTTTTGAATTTATTACTCTGTGCATCGTTAAGCAGAGAAATATCAGGAAAATATAACATGGGAAGGACGCAAGCTCGGGGCGATGCAAGCAGCATTCGAGGAGGAAACTGGATCCGAGGATCTTTCAGCGCAATGTTATTATGCAAATTGGGAGCCGTGATAATACTGGTAATGGCTGCGATACGAAGCAGTTTGGCGCTTCGCTTGTCACCAATTTTGCTGTAGTGTGGTAGTTCGTACGACATATTACAACTTTCCTCTTTACGTTATATCATATATTTAAAACTTTGATGTGATTGGCACTGCCTATTGCATATAAGCTAGTTAGTCTAGTTTGGAAGAGGCTGAAAAGGGTATTATTATGACACTACGTCAATTAAAATACAATATTTTACAATATATGTATGTATTTTTTTATTTTTTTTACAGCAGTGATAGCCTAGTGGTTAGAACGTTGGTCTGCCGAACGCAGGGGCCCGGGCTCAAAACCTGGCACGCACCTCTAATTTTCAAATATTATGTGCGTATTACAAGTTAATTATCACTTGCTTCGGTAAAGGAAAACATCGTGAGGAAACCTGCACACCGGAGAGTTCTCCATAAAGTTCTCAAAGGTGTGTGAAGTCTACCAATCCGCACTTGGCCAGCGTGGTAGACTATGGCCTGTACCCCTCACATTGTGAGAGGAGACTCCGAGCCCAGCAGTGGGACAATTATGGGTTGTTGCTTTGCTTTGCTTTTTTTATGTATATATTTCAGGTGGTGAATGTATCACGAAGTCCCGAATAAAAAATAGCTATCATATGAATTAATCTCAGTTTTGATTAGGATTCGAACCCTAGACTCTAGGTGCTTTAAACAGCTAACGACACACTTATAAGGTCATATAATAATAATAAATTAAAAACAAAAATTCTAGTTGCATTGTAACCCGTCGTAATTTCCTGCAAGTCATCTTAAAATTAAACTAGTAGAGTAACTTTATCGTCAGTAACTATGTTAAAATCAAAAGTGTTTTGAAAGTTGCTGGTAAACGAGTCTTCTTTTTATTTTTACCAAATACCTAACGGATACCTCGGTTACTTTAGCCGAAAGGGCTGTCAACTCTTAAACTTGTACATAGTTACCGAGTAATTAAAGTTTCTTGACGTTCAATCCAGTTCTAAGGACCAATAAAATGCACTAAAGTTTATTACCACTAACATACATCTCAAAGAAGCGACTGGTATATGTATACCTTGTTTTTCTGTCAGTTTTTCTAATTTCCAATTATAAAAAACCATGTATTTAAAATTTTCACACAAAATAATTAGGTAGTCTACCAAATTATCGTAAACTAGATGTTGCCCGCAGCTTCGCACGCGGAAATTAAGCTTAAAGCCTATATCCCCCCTTGGGGGTTGAATTTTAAAAGATCCTTTCCTTAATGGATGCCTACGTTATAAGAGGAATACGTGTGCAAATTGTTAAGTTTCTAGCCCTAAGGAATGGAGTCTGTGCGTTGATACATCAGTCAATCACTTTTGCCTTTTATATGTAGGTATATGTATGTTTTGATGACCCTACCGGTTACATTGCAATACACTAATTTATTATCAAAAAATAAAATCAAATAGTACAACGTCATTGTGGACTATTTGTGGAAGTATATTTAATTTTGAAGATCCCTAAACAAAATAATAGAATTACAATACAATAAGCATTACAATAAGCGATAGCCTAGTGGTAAAAAATACAAGCCAGATCCGCCCAGGAGATATTCAATCCAATCGCACCGCGTGCAACGGAAAAAATGAAACAGGGAAAACTTGCTCACCAGAGAATAAACCTCAAACTAAATCACTTAATTTAACACGTAAAATGTTTAGCTTCTACCACCGTTTCTGAGAGGTTGTAGTCTTAAAGAGGAAAACGAGTAAAAGAAAAATGATGTCAATGATTTCTTGAAAATGATAAATCCTGTTTCTTTTTTCCTTACAGGTACCTAATGTACCTGTATCTTTCCTAACTTATCTTTTGAATCATATACGAGTAATAAAGACTCGTAGCTCTCGGACTGCTTAGCTGTTATTTTCTCTCGTAATGGGAGATTACCTCATTTTACGCTGTTTAAACGCAGACATTACATAATAAAGAAATAGTAGTATTTTTATTTTTATTAATTGTGGGTATTTGCATTTTGAAAATGATTCTGCATGACATGCAACTTCACCTTATCTTTGCGTATCAATGTACGCAAAACATAATCAATATTTAATGACGCTATTGCTTAATTAACGATACCAATTGATCGAAGGTTAAATTTAAGAAAAACGTTAGTTATTTATCCAATTTTCTCGAGTGTCTTTATTTTGTGTCCTCAAATCAACCGCCTACCACCATATTTTTACGTTTTGTAAAGATTATCTTTTCTATAGGAATATCATAATCCTTAATTAAAATAAAAAATAAAAAACGATAGTTTTATTTACACTAAACATAGCTAAAAACACTTTCGATTAAGTCACCTTTCAAAAAAAAAACTAGATCAAAATCGGTTCATCGTTTGGGAGTTACGATGCCACAGACAGCCATACAGATCCACAGATATAATACAGACACGTCAAAGTTATATCACCCCTCTTTTTTCAGATAATTCTCACAAAAGATAGATTTAGGAGACGAATTCAAAATCGCGGAACCCAGAAAATGTTTTCGTGAACTTTTTTCCGACGCCAACATTTCGGGGCCAAACGACTGGGCAGTGGGCAGCTGCTATACTTTCGCTCTTGATTTATTCTTGTACTAATGTTCGTCGAGTTCCCCATCTAGAGCATTTGATGTTACAGTTATTCATGTTTACACCTGCCACTATTTGGAAGGTAGGTACATAATATTATAGATACCTACTTACTGACATCCCATTTGCCCAACTAAGTACTACTAATTTAATGCTTTCATTCAGTATAATATTAGAAGTGATTATCTACAACACAGATCGCCGTGACCTGGTTTAGAATCCATCATACAACTGTAAGCTATCTTATATAAAGTAGTTATAACAAATAAAGGAGAACCCCAATTTTCGGCCTCGAACCATAATATGTAATCTGTGCTAGAACATCGGACTAGACAAGTGTAAACTATATACCAAAAAAATCGTCTTATTTATAAGATAAACATATTTAAATCTTAGCTTCAGCTGCTCTTGCCAAATGAACTAAATAATGCAAAAAAGTTTTCACAGTATTAACCTCATTATATACGATTTTATAATCGATTGAATCGATTGATATTGATCGATTGATGGAACATAATAATATATTTTATGTATTATTAATTGATGATAATTATAATATTAATTTATTTTTTACATATTATCGTATTCCATATAAATCAAAACTATATAATATATTATAATTACCATTTAATGGTTACGCTAATTTTATTAAATTACATTTCGAATATTTTGACATCGATTAATCGATTGACAACAAAGATGATGTAATCCCTGATAATGTCATTTTGGTAACCATAGTATTTATAAATAACACCACTGTATTGTCATATTTCTCATCGATCTTTCATCTTTCTACGCGTGTTTTGTATATTTTTACTATCAAATGTTTTCAGCGTATTTGGAGTCCTATTTACTATTGAAACTCATCGACAAGCACACAGTGATTTTAATTTTCTATTGTATTCGCTTTCGTACTTGTGTTTTGGTGAATGTGTTTCGCAGTTTCGCTACAATTTCTTGCAAACCAATACTATATGAATATGGACTCCTTAATCGCCTGTTTTCTGACTGACAAAGGTTCAGAATAAGTCCTGAACACTGGATAACGTACCCTATACATCTTTAGAAGATCAGGAAGTTGCTGTGGCCATACTTACAATGAGTATATTATGGTATCTTGATTGGGCAAGGTACTAACGAAATATAGCGCCTCCTGCACAACTACACGAAATATTAATATATTATAATAATAACTAATAAAATCTCTTGAAATATGCAATAGCTTTTATTAGACAACCTTTTTATGACATTCGTTTTGGGTGAAAACCATTGAAGTAGTAGATAGTAATAGACACCCGCCAACTTAGTTTTAGCCATTAAAGTCGTAGTTTAAGTGTTAGTATTTGTGAAAAACGTTTGTGTGTTGGTGTTTGGTTTATAGTAAGTGTAACATACATATTAAATAGCACTGTGACACGAGTATGACATAATCATAACCTATAATTAAGGTGATTCATTCTAGGATTTCCTTAGTTGGCCATTGCTGGCAGCCGTGAAAATTGGAGAAATTGAACCTTTTGCAATAATCTAATTAACAGCCAATTTCCAGTCTTGTCTACTTAGGCCTGAGTTTCTATGGAAACTGGGGTTCTCCTTTATACTTGGTTCGATCAATAACTCGCAACTGAATCTGAACATATTTGAGGAAACTTGCATAAAGTCCTACCTCATTCAAGATTCCCATTAGCACAACGAATATTTTTCTTGTGGTTATTTGTGTAAATATCATTTCGATTTTAATATACATAGCTTTCCGGTTTCATTATAGTAGGTGTTTCAAGGATTGGATCGCGGTTTCCTGATGGACCAACTACGTACGCACAACTAGTTGTATGGCATATCATAATAGACTATAATAATCCCTTAATTAGAATAGAATAGAATATATTTTAATTTCAAGGTCACGAACACCTTTATGGTTAATTTACGGACAAAAAAGAACTCATTAAAAAACAATTAATATGCAAAACAATAATTTAAAAAAACAATAATAATTGAAAAACAATAAAAAATTAAAAAAATTAAATGTGGCACTCGGGGACTGCCGCGGTAAAGCTATTGCATAGCATTTTTTATCAACTTATGCAATTTTAATTATTTATTTTACATTTCCATTACTAAACAGTTGAAGCAGTAAAGTCATAGTCAGTATATACATGACCTGTACCCTATATCTTCAGTCTTTAAAAAATCTTGGCTATAAAAAACCATGATAGCAGTGATAGCCTAGTGGTTAGAACGTTGGTCTCCCGAACGCGGGGGCCCGGGTTCAAATCCTGGCACGCACCTCTAATTTTCAAATATTATGTGCGTATTACAAGTTAATTATCACTTGCTTCGGTGAAGGAAAACATCGTGAGGAAACCTGCACACCTGAGAGTTCTCCATAATGTTCTCAAAGGTGTGTGAAGTCTACCAATCCGCACTTGGCCAGCGTGGTAGACTATGGCCTGTACCCCTCACATTGTGAGAGGAGACCCCGAGCCCAGCAGTGGGACAATTATGGGTTGTTGCTTTGCTTTGCTTTGCTTTGCTTTATAAAAAACCATACCCTTAGGGCCATCTAATGGCAGTAGAGGCACCTAATGTCCTCAGTGCCTCATTCCTACCATTAACACTTCGACTACCTATTAGTACTCGTAGCTATGAAAATGCAACGTTATCGACAAACTTCACGTGTATAAAAAATATTTTTTGCTATACACACACATAAGAACTAAAATAAATCAAACTTCAAAATCCAACACCATAAAATTTTCTAGACGATTTAGTTTTTTTAGGGACATCACAAATGGCACTGAAACCTTATAAATAAACTACATGGTAGGCGGAGTGGAGTGTGTTAGGTTTTATTTTCGTTATGGAATTTCTTGATTCGGTCGCCGCGCTCAAAGCCCGCGATAAAAGCTATGCAATAGTGTAAAAAACTAAAACTAAAACATACAGCTCTTTACAAAATTATTGCTAGATTATGCTCGCATGCATTCAATGCAAAAAAACGAAATGTATAGAGTTTGTGCTACCTAATGTTAAAAAAGTCAGCAAATCTCGTAAACTGAATAAAGACACATTGCATAATATGGAGGAATCGACGGTCTTTTTAGGGGTGACCTTAGATAGTAAACTTCAATGGGGCCCACATATAACAAATCTCGCGACAAAACTCGGTAGGGCTGCTTTTGCTGTTAGGAAAATAAGGCAGCATAATGACGTCGAAACTGCTAGGATAGTCTATTTTGCTTATTTCTACAGTGTTATGTCTTATGCCATCTTGCTGTGGGGCAAAGCACCCAATATACTCGTAGAACAAATTTTCATACTCCAGAAAAGGGCTGTTAGGGCTGTTTATAAACTTAGGTCTCGGGAATCTTTGCGTGAAAAGTTTAAGGAAATAGGTATACTTACAGTAGCTTCCCAGTATATCTTTAATAATGTAGTTTTTATACGGAAGAATATAAACGCGTATAAAAAAAATTTTGATATTAATAATCGCCAAACGAAAAGAATGCATCTATTAGTTACGCCTTCGTTCCGCCTAAGTAAAGTGCAGCGATCTTTCATAGGGCTTGGTATACATTTCTATAATAAAATCCCAAAATTAATACGTGACTTGCCAATAGAATCTTTCAAACAACGTGTAAAGACACAATTGTTGGGCAAGGGATATTATAATGTAGACGAGTAAATGACAAAGACGCATGGAAATGACCAGCTCTGCAGCAGTCTATTTTCGAGCTTTAAATCGTCTGACAAAAGTTTTGGTCCATGTAAAGTGTCTGACACTTATGATACTATTTTAGAATAATATTCTACAAAACATATATAAAAATCAGCCATTTAAATTTAAGTAAAGTAAGTCTTATTTTTAGTTACCTTTGTTACCTGGTACCTGGCCAGGTCACAAGGCAAGCTTCACAAGCACGCAGGTTATTCAAAGAACATGAGACGCTACTGAGAACCTAAGGTTTCATCTAGGTGTGAAAATAAGTTATGTCAGATCGCTCTAGGATCTTGGACTATTACAGGAAATCCCTATGATTTTATTATTCTTATAATTATTAGTATCCATCTATACTGATTTTACCATTATTAAATAAGAACACAGATCAATAAATTTATTGTATTTATTGTATTGTATTTATTGTACAAGAAATAAAAAGCTTATGTTAGTTACAATTCATTTATAAACCCTGAGTTCTGAACTATTCTTAGATAATATTTTGATTTTTCCTTAGATAACAGTTTGTTAAATAAAACATTACCAGACATGGTCATTTCCAGAAATGAGAATATCATTTCCATACTAATACCGTCATTTCCATTACTGCTATAAATTTTTGAAGTGAAACTTCTTTAGCCCAGGGAGGTGGTCAACTTAGTCAGGTATTGGTACCAGCACCAGACTAATACGGTAAGATGGGCTGGCTCATACTCGGAAGAGCACAGGTTGGAGTGTGGGGTGAGGCAGGGTGGACTTACATCTCCTCGGCTCTTCAACCTGTATATGGGTGAATTTCAACAAACTCGAATTTTGCCTAATTACAGTGGCGAATTTAAATTTGCTGTTTCTGATAAATTTTTTTGGCCTAAATAATAGATAAAGAGTTGTACTAATTAATCATATACTAGAGATCGAAAAAAAATGATTAGTTCATGAGATATTTCCATTTGAAATTATCAATTGCCACCGAAATTATCAAAGGACCACCGGAATTAAAATCCAAGCCACCGAAATTGATTAAATTTAAACTTGATGTTTCTAATACACTTTATTTGACATAAACAATATGTAAATAGTAGTGATAATTAGTCATATAGTAGAGATTGAAAAAAAAATTATTTGTTCCGGAGATATTATCAAATTACACTATCAAATGCCACCGAAATTAGGACCACTGGAATTAGAATTTGATCCACCGAAATTGATTTATGCCCATGAGAAATCATAAAGGCAGGATCATTTAATACTTTAAAGATATTATGTACATTTTGAAGAATAGGAGTCTAGATGAACGGACTCCTTTTAGCGGTAATTAGACAGGCCCATTGCACTTCTGAACCACGTTTATAAGCTGTTTTCGAGGGTCCTCACAAATCGCATTGCACGCAGGCTTGACGACTTCCAACCTCCCGAACGAGCAGGATTCCGAAAAGGCTACAGCACCATAGAACATATACACACATTGCGGCAGATTATACAAAAGACCGAGGACTATAACTTGCCGTTATGTATAGCCTATGTAGACTATGAGAAGGCCTTTGATTCTATCGAGATCTGGGTGGTACTAGATTCTCTCCAGCGGTGGCGGATCGACTACCGGCTTGTACTCATTCGCCATCATGTCCGTCAGAGTACACGACACAGCAACGAACCCCATCCAACTGCAGAGAAGTGTCAGACAAGGATGTCATATCCCCAAAACTGTTCACCGCTGTGTTGGTAGACGTGTTCAAGCTGATGGAGTGGAAACAACATGGCATTAACATCAATGGCGAATACATCACACACCTACGATATGCCGATGATATAGTCATCCTGGCGGGTTCCCTGGAAGAACTTAGAACAATGCTCGGGGGACTTGAACAGCGCCTCACAACGGGTGGGTCTTAAATCATGTCGAATGTCCATGTCACACCCGTATCGGTTGTTGTTGACGGCGTTGCTCTCGAAGTTCTAGACGAATACAATTACCTGGGACAAGTGATCCCGATGGGTAAGTCCAACTTCGAGAAAGAACTCACTTGTAGAATCCAACTCGGATGAGCTGCGTTCGGGAAACTCCGTCATATATTGTCGTCCAAAATACTACCTCAGTGCCTGAAGTTTAAGGTGTTCGAGCAGTTTGTGTTGCCGGTGATCACATACGAATCCGAGACGTGGTGCTTTACTATTGGCCTAATCCACAACCTCAGAGAAGCGCAGCGGGCTATGGAGAAGGCTATGCTTGGTAATTCTCTACATGATCGCATCAGAAATGAGAAGATCCGTAGACGAACAAGGGTTACTGACATAGCTCGAAGAATTAGCCGGCTGAAGTGGCAATGGGTGGGCCACATAGTGCGAAGGACTGATAACCGTTGGGTAAGAAAGGTCCTCGAATGGCGTCCACGTCTCGGAAAAAGGAGCATAGGATGATAGGACGCCCCCCGACCAGGTGGACTGATGACCTGAAGAAGAAAGTGGGCATCCGCTGGATTCAGAAGGCTCAGGACCGGTCAGAGTGGTGCAAGTTAGGGGAAGCCTATGTCCAACAGTGGACCTCCAAGGGCTGATGGATAGATGGAGACACGCTTGTATTTCTATGGCCTATACTTCCCTATACGCTTTGATTTGCCACCGGAGCCACCGAGATTGCGCCACCGGACTTAGAATCAGAGACAAAACTTGAATTTTAAAGAAAACTTTTAGTCACAGGTTAACTTTTATTTCACAATTGTAGCTAAAAACCGTTAATGGAATCCTCCATAAAATTTCTAGATAATCTGCTTTGTACTTTTACTAATATACATGACATCGGAATTGGATGATTTTGTATTCCTGCGCCACCGCAGTTAGTACTTACGTGTTTGGCAGGAAAATTACGCAACCAGGCGGTCATCCTAACACGCAGTTTGCAAGAGCACAACTGAACGGTGCGGGGAGAGCCAGTAAGGTGTCTTCCAAATCGTGAAGTAACAAGTAATGAAGTATACAAAATGCGCCACCGGAATTGCTTCTTTTTGTAGGACATTTTTAAAAGATGTTTTAAGAGCTCTTGTTTAATCTTAAATTACTCCATAAATATATATTAGTTGTGTTATTTAATGTATTTCTAAAAAACATTCCCTTTCAATGAAATTTATTTACCAAAAAAAATTAAATTAATAAAATATGTAAATAAACGCAGTTTGGACAGTACACCGGAATTAGATTTTAGGTCTTAGATATTTTTTTATTAAGAATCTATGTATTAAATACCTCTGAATACTTCACTATCATGTAGATCACCACTTAAACTACCTATATAAAATTATGCATAATTGTAGTTTACCTCCACACATTAATTTTCAACCTCGCCGTCTCAAAAATGCACTTGGGAAATTCACCCATATAAACGGACTGATTGAGAGGCTCAGCACAGCCGGAGTAGGCTGTTCAATTGATGGAACTTTTGTTAATAACATCAGCTATGCCGATGATATGGTTCTGCTCAGCCCCTCAGTCAAAGGACTTGAGGTGCTTATTGGAGTTTGTGAGAGGTACGCTATGACCCATGGCCTTAGGTATAACACTACAAAAAGTGAACTCCTTGTTTTTAAAGCAGGAAGTAAAGCACCAAGGGTCGTTCCTCCTGTGAAACTTGAAGGCACGGTCCTAAATAAAGTAAACAAGTTTAAATACCTCGGGCATTGGGTCAGCGCTGACCTCTCAGATGACCTGGATGTTGAACGGGAGCGTAGGGCGTTGGCGGTAAGATGCAACATGTTGGCGCGTAGGTTTGCACGGTGTAGTGCAGAGGTCAAAATCACACTTTTTAAAGCATACTGCCAAACCTTCTACACGTGCAGCCTATGGGCCAAATGTACCAGCAGATCGCTCAATGCCCTACGAGTCCAGTATAACAATGGGTTCAGGATGCTGATGGGGCTGCCCCGCTTCTGCAGTGCATCCGGTATGTTTACAGAGGCTCGCGTCGATAGTTTCCAGACTATTATACGGAAACGCATAGCTTCAGTGATGCAGCGGGTGCGGGATAGCTCCAACAGTCTCCTGAATACCATACTGGACCGGCCAGACTGCCCAGTAGTAAGGCACTGGAATGCGTGTCACATGCGGTCCAGGGGCCGTATATTTAATATTAAGTAATTTAATTTAATTGATGGAATACTTTTATTTTATTTTTATTATTTTATTATTATTTTGCAATTTTAATTTTAATTTAATTTAAATTATTTTTTATTATTTGTGGAATGAAATTGATATTTTAATTGTAAATTTATTTCACCTGATTATTATTATTATTTTTAAATATTTTATCTTAAATGAATTGTATTTTGTAATTTCAGTTTGTATTTGCTTGTTTATATTTTTAAATATTTTTTGTACATGACGTTTTTAGAATCGTTAGTGATTTGAAACCGGATGCAACGACAGGTAAGATAATATAACCGCTAATTTCGTCTTTCAATTTAACTTCTCCGTAGCTCAATGGTCAGGACGTAGATACACAATACCTGATGCGCAGGTTCGCGTCTCACAATATTTCTTTTTTTTAGTTTAATTTTTTTTTTAGTTTTATTTTTATACTGTTTTTAAATACTTTCAAATGCTCTTTTAAATATTTTCAAAGAATTTATCAACAAAAAATTTCATTCTTTCATTCTGTCGATCGACCGACCGATTATACAGACAGTAAAAATGCTAAGTTGTATTCATAGATGGCGCGAGGAATAAGATAGAACATTCGTTTTATTGCTAGATAGATTTTTAAAAAGTGCTAAGTTGTATTCATAGATGGCGCTTCGATTTATTGCTTTTTCATCTCATTATCTTGAAACCAAAATTTTGGAAAGTTTCACTTCTACCACGTGTGAATTGCACACATTTTCTTTTTAATATAAATGTAAATATCTCTAAAAAAACATCTCACAGTGTGCCTTTTGCATAAAATTCATGTTTTCAATTCTACATAATATAATTCATTATACTTAGCTGAAAATGCATTTGGTTAAATTTAAAAAAGTCATAAATAAATACTGTAGAATCTTTAGTTTATTCCACAAACTTATTCATTCCCACAAGTCATTTTATTATTGTTAATTATTTGATGTGATACTAGATGGCGCTGTTCCACTTTCTGAATCGCGCTAATGACATAACTTCCGCACTTCCTTAACTATCGTTGTACACTCAAAATACTATAAAATAAACACATTAAACCAAAGTTAAATAATATTTTTGAAATGCAAAAGGCTTTCTCCTTTTGCTCCCTGGCCGACTGAATCCTTATTATAAAGTTTATAAACTTATTTGTTATTTAATTCAGAATAGAACTTAGAACAAAACAATGTTGAATGTTCAGTAAAGTTGTTCTAACCAAATAACTAAGATAATAGATTTACGTGACCTTATCAGAAATGTGATTAATTAAAATGCTATGTTAGAAATTTCTTATGAAATGTTTCTCGTCTGGAAGACAAGATTGGGTTGATGAGGATGAGGAAGTGTTTTTAAAATATTAATAGAATATATCCGCCATAATATTATCAAAGTTCTCTAAATATCAATTTAATTTCCTTTTTCATTAGACATGTCCTATGTACTTAGGAAAAGTTTCAACCTTTGTGTTAACAGTGGCTTCAGGTATAGGTTTTTTAAATAAAACAAAGGACGGTTTAAATTAAAATTCAAAATCATATTTCTATATTTATATAGTTCTGATTATACTAATATTTAGAACAATTTTTTGAAACAATATGTATGAAAAATTACCTTAGTGTGAGTACGGTGAACGTGCCAGGTTAAAGCAATCGAGATATACTGATGTCTATGGGCGACGATGACCACTTCAGGTAGTCTTCGTCATCAGGTCATCAAGTGACTCTTATAAATAACTACTTGCAAAAAAAGCAGTGGTTTTCCCAGCATGAGACTAAGCTTCAAACCAATATGCAATCACTGCTACTGTTAGTGCAACTTGATCTTACACACGTTCCACAACCTGGTTAAAATCACGGTGACAATTCAAAATACCATGTCGGTGAAGGAAAGTACCGTACCGCCATAAACCGTAAAACATTATCAATTTATCGCATTTACGAAAATTGCAGTAATACTTTCACTGAACATTCATTAATAATAAATAACATTCGAGGGACATCTTCCTTTCCGAGAAAAGGTTATGTGATAAATTTGATTTCACTTTACGATATGCTCGTTATTGTATAAAATTCGTTGCAAAATAAAGTAATATTAAATTTTTGTCCGCAGACACTTTTAACTCATAATGGTGCTTTTTTGTTTTATGTTTTTGTTGTTACAGCAGCTCATATTATCTAATTAACTTAATTACAACTCATTATGAAACTACAAGGCTTCTCTTGTACCTAAGTTAAGACTTTATGGCTATCAAAAAAAATCTTATCGCATATCAACCAACGCGGCCATGTTTTTTGTTATGGAAATAGGCAGCAAATGAGCCAACGGTCCACCTCTGATGTTAAGTGGCTATCGTCGCCCATGAACATCAGCAACACCAAAGGTATCACTGATGCGTTGCCGGCCAAGAAAGAGAGAAGAAAAAGAAAGAGAAAGAACTAACTCTCAAGCCCCAGCCGGAACACGACGAGTGGTTTGGCGGCTGACTCATGCTTAAGGGTGGTAGCTACCCAAGTGAACCCCATGGATTAATAATAATATTAGTAATGTAAAGCAAATAGCATTCAATATAAGGCAATATCAAAGTGTTGGGTTCTAAGCAAGCTTCAGATATGTTGCCAATTGCATTCTTCTGGTAACTCATGTGCTGGTAGTTGATGTGTCACGACTTACGTCTCTAAGAAACCTGGAACGATAAAGAGCTGTTCCAGTGCGAATTCAATACAGGAATCTAATAACTTCAGTCGGCTTCAACAAGATCATCAAGCCTAAAAGCTCAGTTTTCAGGCTTCATTCGGGTAAAACTTTATTATCACCTGAACATTATATATGTATATCCATTCGTAAGTATTTACTATAACCCGGAAACGTTCATATTTTTTGAGAAATTGGTCACTCATTGAACTCCTAATCTACAGTGTCATTGCAATATTCGATCACCTACAACAATACCAAGTAACAATACTAATAATAAAGAAGACATAACAGTACAAAAGCTAATACCACCTACCTACGCTATGCGAGTATGAGCGTACTGCTTTATTTTGAATCTTTTCGTACCACGAATAGGGATGTTGACACTAATTATAAATTAATATAAAATGTCTAAAGTATTAGATTAGAAGTAACATTTAAAGGCCTAAAATATGATTATTTTATCGAAATCAATCACAATAAATTAAATATCATTAATTTAAATTGTTAAAATATGACGTCATTGTTCCTATTTTATATGGAAATTCAACAAACTTCAGTAGACAGATAGTATTGAATATCGGATATTGACGTCACGTGACGATTTTGGTGAGAAATTTGATAATGATTTTTATTTACCAATTTTTGTTTTTAAATTGAAGATTATTATTTTTATAATATTTTTTTCATGAATATTGAGGTTCTATCTATAAAATAAAATTGAATCCTAAAATTAGTCAACATCATCATTAGTCATCTTTATTACCTACATCTCCATCCTTATTAAAATATCTCAGATTTGCAACACTTGACGGCGCACGAACGTACTGCTCAGCACCATTCACAAGTGATCGCGGACCACAATGACCTATGTGGTCATTGTTACCGTTAGATACTTAGTTTTTAACTGTTACATTTTATCACACTTCAATCTCTCCTTGAAACAATAAAATAAATATTCACGAGCTACATACGCCAACATGTTATAAGGATTTTCGTATATTTTTTGTGCGAAACCAGTTACATTTAAAATGAAAAATAATATAATCTCGTCGCGTAGGTCCCATTACAAGCTCGCTCACGTTTTGCGTTACTGTCAACATTTTTATCACGATATTTTGGCAAAAGTTAACCCACCCGGGAGCGGCAACCAGCTATAAACTTCAGTGAGTGGCATGTTTACCACTAAGAAATCATAAGAAGTCGCCGGACAAACTTCTCTCGCAGCCCAGGTACAAACGAAAGTAATAATGAAAACGACGCGACGTTCATTCTGCTCTCGCCTCTCTGTCTCCCTGACGGCGAATCATCGCAGATCGGCTGGCCAAAGATTCACAATATCGATCAACTTTCAATAACCAAATAGTGGTTCACCATTTTTGATTACATAATTCTTGTTCACAACTTTTTACTTCACTTTTTTTATTATTTACATTAAAAATCTATAGGGCCAATTTTACCCATTGATATAAATGTGACACGGTATCAATATACCCATTGATTAGATTGCGTGTATGACCGTTCCTCTTGGATCAATACCACAACACGAGGAAGTTTACTGCGAGAACTCTACCTGTCGTCAATATAGGCTATATTGACGACAGGACTGCTTTCGTTGTCTCACTCTTGTGTCCCTCATTGTCCCTTAGTTCTCCCTCACTCACACTCTATTCTTGGATTGCATGTCATTTACACAAAATTATCATCCAGTCTATCGTTTTATTATAATACTTAAACTAGCTTTTGCCCGCGGCTTCGCCTGCGGTAGAGTGGTTTCGAAATAAAAATTTTAATTTATTAATTTAGATTTATAGAACCATATTACATAATATATGATGCCTGTGGCTTCGCACACGTGAATATCGATTTTTTACAAATCCCGCGGGAACCCTGAACTTTTCCGGGATAAATGTGTTAACTTAATCCAAGATATAGGCTTTCTCCATTCCAAGCCAAGCCAGCTTAGCTGATATTACTATAGGTCGCATTATATAGGGAGTTATTTGTAGCTTGAAGTTTAAAAGGTCCTTTTTCTCAAAATTATTTTCGCTGCCAAACCTTCGCAACTTTTCTATATTTTTATGAAACGTTACTTTATTTTGTGTACATAAAAACAACTGGCAAACTCGGCGAAAATATTTAATAGAAAACCTCGTACTTCTAGACAGTTTGTCAGGTGCGAGTGTAAATAATTTATTGTAACAATATTGATATTGCTGAACACTGATTTGTGTTTTTTCACCAAAAGAAGTTATTTATATAATGTAAATAACTTTAGCCACATACACTTACCACACGACGGTTTTCTTTACAACATTTACAGGTAAGAAAACTAAGACCAGCGTAAAATACAATATATTGTTGTAAAAAATACTTTAGCCTTTATATATTAAATTTTATTGTTTATTATTAAGGTTTTGTGTGCAATTTAATGTTTATTGTTTATTTAGTTACTCTTATATGTAGATTTTGGATAGTTCATTTATATATTTTTTCCTTAACTGTTACTCTTTATTTTAACGTGATAACGTTTATAAAGACGATGAGCCTGAGAGGCATTCACGAAAACCGAGTAACGTCACGGAAGCGCGCGCAGCATTAGAGAGAGAGGCACGCTAGACCGGCCGTCTCTCTCCCACTCAAGCGTAATCGGTCCGCTTGGAAGAAAATCTACAATAGCGTCATCTCTGTTTATAGGTATGAACTACTTGAAAGAACTTTACACAGTACATCGACTCGGACTTTAGTTGTAGTCAAGAAAATCACAGATGTCGTGCAGCTCCTGATATTTAAAACGATTTAAACCAAATTTTCAACTCAAATATGTTTAAAATCGTATAGTTAGTATGAAATTTAATATTATAATCTAGCTAGATACGCGGGTCGCGGTGGCGCGTCAAGCCATGTTCAAGCTGACACAACTGGCGAGTAGCACCGCGGCTCCGTGCGTAGGGCTTCCATTACGTTCTTACATTACATTATTTATATCATAAATTATTCTTCTACGAAATAGACGTTATCACGTAAAACCATTGTCCGTAAACCGACTTTACAGACAACCAATTTTTTATTTTTATTTATTTATTCAATTTTACTGAGTACGTAATTTTTAAGTAGACCTTTAAATTATAAAAGACAACACTACTTTGACACTAGTGACACTACACTTCGGGCGTTCGAGGCATGACGTAACGGGTGGCGGTGGCTCGGACCCCGACTGCATTCAACTCGCGTGCCTACTGTAGTTTCAGATGATCTGACATTACGCTTATCATACGAAACGAAGGCTTTAAATTGGGGGTAATCTATGCTTTAATTTAAACGAAGGATCTCCTCAACTCCCTCTAGTGTTTAAAACACAGAAATAAAATTTTACGTATGCATTCAATTATGATAATTTGTTGCCGCGCTCAGCCACCATTTATACGAAAAATCTCATTCTATGAAATACATGCATGTTTATCATTCAGTAAGCTCTTGCTTAAAATCCAAAATAATTTTTATCATGCTGTTGCACTTGTTAACTTAGTTTTATTGAGTTAAACTCCTTTAGAATCGATTTTCATATTTAAGCCCGCGGTATGAAATTTTATGTGGAGTAAAATCAAACTGTATCCGTTACGTTATACCTACGTTATTTTTGTTGGATGGTTAGTAACAACGCCATCTGATATAAGTTTAAAATTATTTTGTTAGTTTTTATTATTTTATTACTTACCGTTATACCATTAACGTTAAAAAGTTTCAGAGTTATATTTCATCTTACCTTCTAAACCTCTACTTCTCAACAATTCAACGCGTACAGCGATCCTTTTTGCGCAATACCCAATGGGAGTTCCGGGGAATCTAGAATATTTATTTACTTCGTTCTACATTTTTTGCAGTCCTCTGTCTTAACAAGCGACGATTGTCCCTTTCCTTTTCCATTGTTTTATTGAATACTTCCCGGCTGTATTCACGTATACATGGCTTATTTCTAATTTCATCCCTGCAATCCGTATTCCGTTTATAAGTATGTAAAATAATATAAAATTAAATGATATTTATTTGACATATTTTTTTATACATTATAGTGTATGAAGCCTCTGATCCCCGAGTTCGAAACTGTTTCGAGTATCGGCGTCCTCTCCCAGTCTTTCAATGTATTATATAAGTTTATAATGTAAATTAAATATTAATACTAAAACAATTCAAAATCGTGTCAATTAAAGTCACAGAATATTTAACCGCAACGAATTCAATATAATCTTGGTCTTTATTAATCTCGTATAAATTGTAAAGTTACAAGTTTTTACGGGGCGTCCCGTTGATCGATAATGAGCAAATGATTGCGGAATTAATCATCGCACTTCCAGGAAAACATTGCGACGGACAGAATATTGCTGCATAAGTAAAACTATAAGTCAATGTCATCAGTAAAAACTTTTTGTACATCTCAGCACTCAGAGGATAAGAATATCATGGAGGATAGGATGAAGAGTATATTGCGGTTGTCTTTTTAATAATGGAACCGTGGAGCAACGCTAAAACAAACAACCCGATCAACGCTTTCAAACTGAATTTGAAACAGATCTCACAGGGCTTGCAGACGATTTATTAACCCTGTACAAAATCCTTGTTCAGTTCTTATTTTATTATTTTTATTATTTATTTTTTTCATTTCATAACTACACTCATACTCCATCAATTCAATTTACTCTGTAACTGATCTAGATGTGTTATTGATAAGCGGAAACTTTACTGATTTATGTGTTGTAAGTTATGAATCTGTAAGCTCATTAGGTTGATAGTACCCATTGTTTGGTTTACAAACATAAATAAAAAAGCAAAATAAATAAAAAACAGAAGAATAATAAAACAAAAATGACCCGAAGCCGTTGTGAGCATCCTGGGTTCGGTTCCTGGCTTGATTGAGTACGATTCGGTTGAATGTCGAATTCGACGTCATGGCAATGATTGTTCAAAAGCAATTCTGGAGTGAAACACAAGTAGGTTAGAGCTGCAAGTGCGCTAATGGGATTTGACCACAGAAATCATTATACTCTGTGGTTTGACCACACCACACACCGGCCTGGCTAAACTACTTACTTGACATACCTATCTGTATAACATAATATCCTCATGACAATACACTTTTTACAGAATTATATAAAAAAAGGATTTTAAAACGATTTGATTTAAAAGATCCAAAAGTTTTGAATGCTTATCTGCAGAAGGTTCTTTTTTGGCAGTCCCACTTGTGTAACTTCTTTCTATACATGTTTTCTTGTAACTTTAACATGTAGAGTCCGTGCAATTAAGTGCCACACAAATGGACGGATAAACCACGTACCCACACATCCTGTTATAAGTATACCACGAGGCGAACCCGTAGGAGGAATGTCGTTGCGGCCACCAGACTCTCGTTTAACTGGGGTCTATAATCGCTAGCACTTACCTAAGTAAGCCCTATCTTCGTCTATATCCACACTATGAACTCATATAATCACAAGGATGGGTTCAACGACGATACAAATGTATCCAGAAATAAATGTATGAAACTCTATACTCATTCTGAATGTACCTACTGGTTTTTAGGGTTCCGTACGAAAAAAAGAAAAACGGAAACCTTATAGGATCACTCGTGCGACTGTGCGATCGCCGTTCACAACCAATTTACTTCGAAACTATTGGACCAAATGAGTTGAAATTTGGTAATCATGTACTTTTTTGTGACCTAAAGACGAAGGTATAAAGTAAACAACTGAATTTTGAAAAAAGTTATTAATTACCGGATCTGGGGTGTAGACGGTTAGCCCGATAGTTTTCTAGTAAGCCTGTTTATTTATTTATTTATTTATTTATATTTAATGCACCAACAAAATGAACACTGTGTTAATACAATAATTTAGGCAAACAAATGTATCTTAGAGGTTAGTGTCACTTCAATTATAGGTACATACAACAATGCATGACAAAACGTAGGTACAAAATTATAAATGAAAGAAATTATGAAGATTGAAAAAACATCTAGGTACAATTGACTAAAACTTGATAAAAAGAAAGTTAAAATTAACAAAAATTCGTTATTTCAGATTAAATATGAATTATAGATTAAATGAGTTGATTTATAAGTATATTATCACAGATGAGAACATTAATGTTAGTAAAATTATTAATTGTCACAATAAAATAAGTGACTTTTTAACATTTTAATTACAAATAAATTAATTATATAGATAAAAAATTAATAAGGTGAAGTTATAGCGGATTTTAAAGTATTAATTACATTTAAAACATGAAATTGGATAACAAATTAATAGGTAAGCATTAGCAATACTATCTATCATTCGCATAAATTATTATAATTAAATATTATGGACTATTACACTATTACACTAATGTCTTCCAGATATTCTTTTTGAATGTGTAATAACTGTTCGAGAAAACATCAATAGCAGCAGAGGACGGTTTACTATACAACTTTCGTGGTCCGATGCCACTTTGAACGCTAAGGTCAACATCAATAATAATAATAATAATAATAATTTATTTATTTGCTCTCACAAAAGGTTATAACAAAATTATGACTTAGTGTAATTTACATCTAATCTCAAACCTAAGCTGTGAGAGCCTGGTGCCTGAAGTAGGTATTTTATAATAAAAACCTGTGATACAGGTCACCAGTGCCCCCTCCGCAGAAGTTTCGATATATTATGTCTATATTAGTTTATCTTTAGTGAGAATATAATATTATAAAGTTGATTATACTAAGTACAGTAGTAATAAGACAGAAAAGTGAGTAGTTTAGGATTAAACAGCAGATATAATTAGTGTAGTATGATGTATGTTTATGTGTGTGATTGTGGTGTGTTGTCTGTAGTGTGATGTGATTGTGTGTTTGTTGTATTTTGCGTGTGTTGTGTTCGTTCGTGTGTCAGGGCGTTTGGGGTTATGTTCGGTTTTGTGTGTTTGTGTGTGATTAGTTTTGAATTGTGTAGGAGGAAAACAATAAAGGCTGATTGGGTAAACTAGATATGTAAGATGTGAAAGACAGGTAGATACTTAAATGTAGGATAACAAGAGATGAGGATTGATTCAGATTTTGTTTATAGTTATAAGTCATACGTTTTGTTCTGAGGATACATAGGATTATACATCACTCATTTGACAGTCCGTAGTATGTCTTCCGTTTCATGGTAGTCGAGGGATTTAAGATAGCCTGAGACAGTTTTTTTGCAATCCTTGAGCAGTAAAGGGTAAATATCAAGTTTAGTGTTTAGCCTGTTATATAAGTAATTTCCAAGGAAGCCATAAAACTTATGTGAAAGAGATGTTTTTAGGACTTGTCTTTCACATATATTCCCTTTCCTACGTTTGTCCTGACCTAATCCTGGTACATAGTTAAGTTGTGAATGTTTTCTAAGAACTATACTAAGAATAAAAGTTTGACGCACTGTTAAAATATCCCAATTAGTATAGAGTTCGCGGGTGGGAAATCGAAAAGGAAGTCCTGCTCCAACTTTTAATATTGCTCGTTGAGCCCTTTCCACTTCGATAAGGTGGGACTTTGGAGCACCACCCCAGGCAGTAACACAATATTCTAGCAAAGGCTGGCAAAGAGCAGAGTAAACCATTTTAGTGATGCGGCGGTCAGCCACATGCCTCAGTTTTCTAAAAATGTAAATCATTTTACGGAGTCTCATGACTAAGGTTTCCAGGTGAGATCTAAAGCTTAAGGTTTGGTCAATATTGACTCCAAGATAATTAATTGCATTTGTGCGATCAACTACTGGACATCGGCATCCAATAGTTTTTTCATCATCACAAACGTGTGCCTTGATGGTGTAGGTGGGACCAGGGAGTAAATTCAATCTTGGAGCAAATGTTATAACTTTTGTTTTGGACACATTTAGTGTCAATAAATTACTTCGCAGCCATTGGTTGACTACGTTAAAGCCTATTTGTGCAGTAACAAAAACATCGCTCCAACTGGTACCCGTGAAGAATAACGCCGTGTCATCAGCGAAGGTAAGTATTTTCCCGCCCTTTAAATGCAGTTGACACAAGTCATTTACATAGATTAGGAAGAGCGTTGGTCCAACCACACTTCCTTGAGGAATTCCATATTCCGTAGTTGATTCATCACTCAGCCACTGTTGAATCTTTACTCTTTGGCTTCTGTTTGTCAGATAATCTTCAAAAAGTCGGAAAGGGACTCCTCTTATTCCTATTTTCTCTAATTTAACTAGAAGGCGTGGGATTGGGACCGTGTCAAATGCCTTAGCCAAGTCTAAGAACACAGCTAGGCATCTAGTTTTCTGGTCTAGGCAAGATACAGCGGAGTCTACTAGTTCCTGAACAGCATCGTTTGTAGATCTACCTCGTCGAAAACCGTACTGACTGGGCGCAAGAAGATTATTTGCTTCCAGGAAGTTTACGAGACGCTTGTTCATAAGCCGTTCCAGGATCTTAGATAAGGTTGGCAATAGAGAGATAGGCCTGTAGTTGTTGAAGCAGTCCTTCGGACCACTTTTATGGATAAGCTTTATAACTGCACGCTTAAGGGCTTCAGGGAACTGACCTGTTGACATAGCCAAATTGCAGATATGGGTGATGGGTTCGGCTAGAAGATGCGAATATCTTTTGATAATCTTTGCTGAGATCTGATCCATTCCCACTGCAGTGTTATCTCTGAGAGACATGATGATGTTCATGATTTCGGTGCTGGTAGTAGGCAGCATGACGAATGAATTTAATGAAGTACGCTGGTATGTACTAATACTATGCCCTTTTGAGATATCACTAATTGCATTGGCTAGGTTTTTACCTATTTCAACAAAATATTTATTTATTTCATTGAGGCGAGGTGTCTGATTAATATCATCTGTCAACAAACTTTCAGAATAGTCACTAAGTCGATTTGTTCCGCTAATCTTTTTTATTGTTTCCCATAGTTTTTTCTTATTATTCTTTGTATTCTCAATCTCCTGTCTTTCATAGTTTCGTTTTGCCTTCTTTAACATAGCATTGCAAAAATTTCTATACCTTTTATAAATTAATTTCAATTCTTCATTTCCCGGATCTTTTTTTAACTTTTTGTATAAGTTGTCACGGTGTCTTAGGCACCGAAGTAGCCCTTTAGTTATCCATCTTTTAATAATTTTGTTCTTGTTAGTTTGTTTCACTGTATATGAACTAATTTTTATACCCGAGGTTAAGAGCGCTATCAAAAGGTCTGTAGCTAAATTTACATCGAGACATTCTAGTACTGAGTTAAAATTAGTATTTTGTATTTCTTGGTCAAGTTTATCATAGTTAATCCGATGCATGGTTGAGTTATTGCTTTGTTGGCTAATTACAGAATATCAAATATCAATGCACATATTGTGAACAGAATTATAAGTGCACATTAATCTGTTGATTGGCGAGTAGTGTCCTAAATTAGACCGTGATTTTGTTCGTGAAAATGGAGAGTATTTCATAGGTCTCGGTAATCTCCTAGGCACTGATATACTAAATTTAGATAGTAAGTACGTACTGTCTGTGTGACCATTGATAAGCTTAAACAGAAACATGCTATCCAAAAACTTTCTGCGGCAGAAAAGTGACTTAAGGCGAAAGTGACTTAGTCGATCGTCGTAACTTTTTAATACTTTTGCCAAATTGCAACTGAAAGATAAGTGCCACAAGAAACGTTTCTGTACGTTTTCTATGCGTTTGATATAAATCTCGTCTGTTGAACTTTATCGCAGAGCTTTGGGTCGCATAACACTTTCCAACGCTCAATTTGGCCTCTAACCTTTCCAACTATCCACATGAAACTAATAGATCCATCCTGTTTGACTCCGGAGGAAATAATGAAGAAAGTCGCTAATGGCTTGAAGTCATCTTTTATTTTATCAGGATTTTCTAATGATTCGAACTAAATTACACACTGATAATAATTGTAGAGCAACTATTTGAGAGTCCTAAGGGAAAAATAATCAAAATATTTCTTGATTCGTGGACTCAACAATAAAAACCAGGCAAGTGCTTGTCAGACCACGAGCAATGTAGGGTTCCGAAGTAGTAAGTTTATCGATTTTCACTTGTCCTTTTAGCCAGCAGGGGGGGACACTTGACTCATAACTAAAATTAGCAATTTAAAGCCAAATATCTCGCAAATGGACCCCTACTTCCAAAAATGATAAGATGATCTTAAAAGGCCTATAATATTTTTGAAAGACCTTTTCAAAATAAGTCAAATGAAAAAAAATTTTTTTTTTTAAACGCTTTTATTTCAATAATGTTTAGTTTATAAAATTAGCTACAAGTTGTGAAAATTTCAAGTCTCTACGTAAAATGTCTAAAGTCTGAAAATCGTTTTTTTTTAATTTAACAACAAATAAACAATGAAAATTAGTTTAAAATATGATTTTCGTGTATTGTCATCGGAAATACACATGTCTGCCAAATTTCATCAATTTTCATTAAAGGGA
This sequence comes from Thymelicus lineola, assembly GCA_963932265.1. NCBI lineage: Eukaryota > Metazoa > Arthropoda > Insecta > Lepidoptera > Hesperiidae > Thymelicus > Thymelicus lineola. Next base: position 3,050 of record CAWVQL010000106.1, on the reverse strand, counting down.
AGTCATTCAAATTAACGTTACAAGATTTGATGCTCCGAAAAATCGTTTTTTTTTAATTTAACAACAAATAAACAATGAAAATTAGTTTAAAATATGATTTTCGTGTATTGCCATCGGAAATACACATGTCTGCCAAATTTCATCAATTTTCATTAAAGGGAAGTCATTCAAATTAACGTTACAAGATTTGATGCTCCGAAGTGAAGCTAAATAAAAGCGTTTAAAAAGACCTGGTGGGGTATCGACCCCACACTATAGGGTACACGACAAATAAAAAATTCATCCTCACGTTACCTGTAGGGGAGGTACCCGGAAAAAATGTTTTTCAATATTTTATTGTACGATTCTAGAGTTTTAATAAATATGTATATCCGTGCCAAATTACAGCTTTCTAGCACTAAGGGTCTTGGCGCTTTGCTCCGGACAGACAGACGGACGGACAGACAGACGGACGGACAGACATGACGAAACTATAAGAATTTAAAGAATTAAGAATTTAAAGAATTTATTGGTCCAATAAATATTCAAAGTTCAATGTTAATAAGAGTTCCGATGTTACTTCTCTCTCTCCCTCCTCCTCCTCCTCTCTCTCTACTCTTTCTTTAAATAAGTTAAGTTCTCTAGTTTCTTTTTCAATTAGAAAAGAATCTACATTTTAAGTAAGTAGGTAATACATGATTTTAGACTTAATTCATAGGTAATACTGGAAGGGAATCGGTTTAATCCATGAGTTAACAAAGCAAGCGACTGGCGACCCTCAGCCGGCCGTTAACCGCAGGCTCCGCTCACGTCGTTCACCGTATTACAATGGATTTCTAATCTACTGCCTGTTGTCTATTGCTAACCAGATAAACTGAATTAAACAACACGGAAACACGGCCCATTAATTCTCGGGATTTTCCATGGCTCCCCGTCGTGATTCATGTCTGTCTGTATTCGAGTGAGTGAGGTTAAGAGGCTCTGTTTTGTTCTCAGGAAAAGTGATACAGTTGATTTGTGGAAGCCGTTATCACCAAGCCTTTAAGCCCGTTGACTCCGCTACTCAAAAAAATATCCAGTTAGTATGACACCGTATGCAGTGACAGGTCCCGGCTTCATTTTAGAGGGAAAACATTTATGCAGTTATAAATAATATGTATCTTAAAATCTGATCATTGAGTGATTCTAAACCCTGAGTCTGACACCTGAACCCAACTAATAGCCGCTGTTTTCTACAGATCGTTCGAGCACCTAGTTTGGAGGCCGCTTAGGCTACTCTTCTAAAGCATAATTGATATTTTTAAAATATATGATATAAATAAAGATTATCCCATTGTTACTTAGAACACACAACCTAAGCATACACGACGTATAAGCTACACGTTTGGGGCCCTGCTCGCGTCCAAGTCAGCCATTTATTCCTAGATGTAACGAGCTTTCCGGCGGGCTGTAGCCTTTGTTCCTCATATCGTGCACGAAACGACTCGTCTAAGACACAAGCAGTATTTAACCCTGCCACTTTGCTGTTGGAAATATACGATACAGCATGGATAGTAACGAGCATGTATTTAATTAATTTACTAACAAATACAGCTAATCATTTATTAATCTAATATATTTGATAGGCAATCATTATTCTTTATTCTGGCAGGTTCTTTGTTTCTTCCGTATCTATGAGCACTTTTTCTATGAGGTCTGAACCCTTCATTATTTAAATTCATTTTAAACTTGAATTCCCTACTGCAGACTTTAATTGTATGGATTACTCGTTTTTCATGCAATTCTACTGAATCACACGATGCAGTCTAATGGATATTTGCATTGGATGTTGTAATCAACACCCGAGTACCAAAGTTACAACTTATAATAAGTAATACATGATTTTAAACTTAAGTCATCGTGGACTGTAAACATTTTTAGTATAATACGGGTACTCACGATATACATATATTTTATACGCCAAAAAATATATATATCGTGAGTACCCGTATTATACTAAAAATATAATAAGTAATTATTATAAAATTATAATATGTTTTACTCCTATCTATTATAGAATTGTTACAATTGGTCTATATACCCGCGTTACGCCTGCATCAAGAAGAAAATTTACGATAGGGCACGAAGGGCGTCATCAGGCGCGGCCGGAGCGGCCTGGCGGACCCTACCCACGATTTATGAGGACAGGTCCGCCGGCAAGATTGTTGTATATTTATGCGAACCTTGTCACTCTGCGCTGTCACTGCAAAGCTTTTTGGACTGCTTAATTAAATAGTTAATATTTTCAGGTGGCATATTGCACTCCTTTGTTCCTTGAGGTTCCTTGGAAAGGGATACAGGAATGGTTTTGCTAATTTGCAAGGCTGTTTTCTATTTGGTTTAAATCACAGTGGGGTCAATGACATAAAGAAAAATCAAAAGACAAATGATATAATTTTGTGATGATTGTAGAGTCCAGATAACTTGGGGTTTTACACAAAAGGACAGATTCTATAAAGACAGATTCACATACCTAATGACAGATTTGCATAAAGACAGACATTAAAAAATTGTAACTGATGCGGCTGCAGTGTCGGAGAACCAGTAAGATGGTCCTCCATTCCCACTAGACCAGAATCACGTCAGTGATGCCATCGAGGGAAAGTATACATAATTATTTATTATTAGTAAACATAATTATTTATTATCCAGTCTATGAGGGACGATGACCAACTTCACTGCTTGTGGCAAACAACCTACGTAAACAATGATTACGATACAATAAAAAATAATTAAATAAATTATAAAGCATATATGTATAATAGTGGTAACAAAAGGCGGTCTTATCGTTCAGGTAACGATCTCTTCCAGACAACCTTTAGTAGACGACATTAGTTAGTAGATCAGGGTGTACATAAGCAAACGAATATATGATAATAATAACAAGAATATAGTTAGATAATATAATGGATAGAATAAAACAAATTATTAAAATTATCTACATGATATAATGTACATATACGAGTAGTTCATCCAATAATGAAATGATGATGATAATGAAAATAGGCGAGGAGTAGCAGGGTAAAGGTCGT